>CM045732.1:3792974-3797974 GCA_024760905.1 Plotosus lineatus
CCGGTATAAAGTGTTCTGAAGCACACTGCATGCTGAGGATACGATTTCTAATCACAGTGAAAACGCTTCCTCGTACAGGCAGCCCCTGAACACACACATTATTGTTTGCAGTGCATGATGTTGTTTAAATTTGTAATCGATATGGAGACATTTTTATAGTTCATGTGAGCAAAAGGAATAAATAAGTCACTTAAAGAGTGACAGAAAAATCCAATCCCACAGTAAGTCCGCCTCCTCCCCTGAGAGGAACCGTAATCATACCGCGGGAGCGTAAACCCTCGCTCTGTTCTCTCCTCACGGCCCACAGTCAGCGTCGCTCGGTGATTGGAAAGCCAAATATCACAGGATTCAAAACTCTGTTTCCCGTCTTTGTGTCCCTCTGATATCTTACTCATCAAATCGTTCATATTCCCGCGCAATAATCTTTATATTCATCCCGATCAAGCATCTCTTCATTCTCTTTCCCTTCACTTACACTCTCCATATCCTTCATCATCCAATTAAACCACCTCATCCTCTACCTTTATAAACAGAACAGAACTACACTCCATCACCTCTCTTTAAAATACTTATACTCTCTCTCTCTCTCTCTCTCTCTCTCTCTCTCTCTCTCTCTCTCTCTCTCTCTCTCCCCCTCTCTCATTCTCTCTCTCTCTCTTATTCTCGCCCTATCGCTCTTATTCTCTCTCTCTCTCTCTCTCTCTCTCTCTCTCTCTCTCTCTCTCTCTCTCTCTCTCTCTCTCTCTCTCTCTCTCTCTCTCTCCCTCTCTCCCCACCTCTCTCACATTCTCTCTCTCTCTCATTCTCTCTCACTCTCTCTCTCTCTCTCTCTCTCTCTCTCTCTCTCTCTCTCTCTATCTCTCTCTCCCCCTCTGTCATTCTCTCTCTCTCTTATTCTCCCCCTCTCTCTCTCTCTCTCTCTCTCTCTCTCTCTCTCTCTCTCTCCCCCCTCTCCCTCTCTCATTCTCTCTCTCTCTCTCTCTCTCTCTCTCTCTCTCTCTCTCTCTCTCTCTCTTGATCTGTCTCTCTTTCACTCTATCAACTGTTCTTTATTTCTTTCCTTCATTCTTTTTTTCAGCTGTTGTTTTATTTCTTTTCTTTCATTCTCATTTCCTTTATTATTTATCTATTTGCTTCTGTCCTTCTTTCTTGATTCTTTCCTCCCTCCTTTCTTTTGTTTGTCTTCTATTTTCTCTCTCTCTTACTTCTCCTTCTCTTTCTTTTCTTCTCAGTGTGTATAGTGTTGTAGTGTGTTATCGACTATTACAGCCTTTATATATTCTTTCAGATCTCCTTCAGATATAATATAATACTACAACTGATAATAATAATAATAATAATAATAATAATAATAATAATAATAATAATAATAATAATAATAATAATAATAATAATAATAATAATAATAATAGTTTATTTTGTATCCTCCTCGTACACATTTTTAAACCATTCTTACACACTTTACTTAGTTAACGCTTTCCTTTTAATTTTCCCGTCTATATTTGAATTCCTTGTATATTTTTATGATCACAGTTATAATGGAGCCGTTGATGTTCTCATAAACTCAATGGAACATAATAAAAATGATTAACTCCAGCAGCAAGAAGGTCCTGGGTTCGATTCCCAGGCCTCGACATTTCTATCTAGAGTTTATATTTTCTCCTCGTCCTTGCAAGGTTTTTTTTTTTTTTTTTTTCTGATTAAACTGGTTTCCTCCGACAGTCCAAGCATGCACAGCAGGCTGAGTGGTGGTGTGAAATCACCCCTGGGTGTGAGAGTGCGCGTGAATGGATGTGTGTGTGTGTGTGTGTGTGTGTGTTTTGGTCAATGGTGCAATGGCCTGGTGAGCTGTTCGAGGTGTACTCTGCCGTCGGCCAGAGTCGGCTGAGATGGGTGCCAGTCTCCTCACGACCCTATTAAGGATCAAGCAGGTTAGAAAATGAATAAATCAAGAATTAAATTAAAATAAAAGGCACAACCTGGCTATGTAAATGTATTTATTTATTTATTTATTGAATTTTTATACACCGTATTGTTTGTTTTTAAGTTGTATCGACCGTCTCGAATAAATTCTGGTTAGAGTCTTTGCCCTTCTGCATATTACTGCACTCACTTTATATCCTCGCAAATATACTTCTTATAATATTTATAACTGGTTTTACTATTTTTACATCCTTAACAAGACTTTTATTATGTCAGCTCATTTATATTTGAATTATACAGTTTATAGCCTTTTTAATCTACCCTTTGAATGGTTATTTAATTTCTTCGATACTCTCTTCTCTTCTCATTTTTACTCTTCTTTCTATTCTGTAATTCTCTTTTTTTCGGATTTGTGTACATTATCCCTGTCTGTCTTCTCCGTATATCCTTTATCCTTATACTGTATAAGATTTGCTGTGGAGCATCACCTGATCCGTATATTAAAAACCCCGAGAAAATACACTGACGCCGATGGTAAAGCAGCTTATAATATGTTTGCTGTGATGATAATCATGTTGTGTTTCCCCCGTAGAGAAGCACAGGGGGAATTTAACACATAAAAAAGTGCTCCATCTGCAGCCGAGTTGTTATTGATCGTTATCTGCCAACTTACTTGGCA
This sequence comes from Plotosus lineatus, assembly GCA_024760905.1. Lineage (NCBI taxonomy): Eukaryota > Metazoa > Chordata > Actinopteri > Siluriformes > Plotosidae > Plotosus > Plotosus lineatus. The sequence goes on from CM045732.1 coordinate 3,795,577, forward strand.
AGCGATGATTAGCTTATATCATTGAACAGGAGGGAGGGAGGAGGTGGTCTGCCAAGGTGAGTGGATAACGATGAACAGGCAGCGCCGTGGGAAAAAGCTCGGGACACACACACACACACACACACACACACACACACACACACACACACACACACACACACACACATTAATAATAATGATATCAGTGCACACATGCTCATCGTACGTTCTGCACTGGTCAATTGGAATTAGCAGGGACATGATAAATAATTAATTATGAATTTATTAACAATTAATAATAATTTATTAACAATTTATTTTAGATTACGCTGATAACAAATTATATATTACACACTATAAAGAATGCCTGATTTCAAAATAATTATAAACTTTGTGTGAAATGTTATAAATAGTGTAGGTATGTAATGTAGATACGAGACAAATCATACTTATAATTATTTTAATAATGAATTGAACACTTGATTTTTCCTGAATTATAAAACCCGCACAAAGCATGATGCATGTCATTATCATTGTTTATTTATTTATTTATGAAAATGACATCTCTATTAATAATGTATTGACACTTTGATGTTATATTTGTATTATTAGTTGTGCTCTTGACACATTATTGTGTGCAATATCATTTATCACGAATTAAGATTATAACACATAACGGTAACACTTATGCAGCTTTAAGTGGTCTCTACTTCAAAATTAATAAAATTTGTTTGTTTGTTTGTTTATTTATTTATCTGTGTATTTATTTTGTTGTTGTTCCATAAAGTAAACTGAAATCTGCACTTTACCTGTCCTATATGAGCACACACACACACATACACGTGTACACACACACACACACACACACACACACACACACACACACACACACACACACACACACACAACACAACACCTACACAAGCCAACCAATTAGTCCAGTGTGCATGTCTTTGGACTGAAGGAGGACACCAGAATACTCAGAGGAGCACAACAAAGTATTATTAAATATATCGGTGGCCTGCACATAAGAAGACGCCCTCGGCACCATTGGACTCGGTGCACAGGACCTTCTTGCTCTGAGGTGGATGTGCTAACTACTACGCCACCATGACAATGAGTCGAGATCGTGGTCTCATTAAGGCTCCCTCACTGTATTCATTTAGAATTCTCCATCTCTTTCTTCTTCAAGCAAATCTCACATTCTCTTCCTCCATCAAACCCTTTTCCTTTTTTACATCAGTCACACCATCTATAATTCCCTCAACTCAGCAAACTCCTTCTATATATATTTATTAACTGCAAAAAATAATTTGGGCATTAAAGGGTTAAGGTCACTTCAGTCATAAAGGTGAAGGAAGAGGCGGGACCTCTGCCGCCAACACACATTTTTCCTGCCGGTCCCGGAATCAAACCAGCAACCTTTCCTTTCAACCCCAACTCCTCTAACTGTTAGGCTCCAGCTGATGTTAAAAAATAATAATTAAAAATACTTTATTTTATATTATAAAATGTTTAAAATGTATTTTATATGTGCATCTTATTATGACCACTTTTATGTTTATAAATTTAAGTGTAAACACAATTTAATCATGTTATAGTGAATACATAAATTATTCAAATTATTTATAAATTGCATTGTAAGTAGATCATATTAGGCTTATTATATAAATAATATTATATATACATTATAACAACACTGAAAAAATCTTATAAAAATAAAGATATATCAGTATTTTTATATTATAAACAACATAAACATTGTAAGGTATTTCAATAAATAAATAAATAAATAAACTGAGCATCAGTCCTGTGGATTTGTATACTGAATCTTAATAAATAAATCAGTGTAAAGGGTTTTCTGGTTTAAAAACAACGACGTACTCGAAACACACTGTGCTAATGAGCTCTCATCTCAACTGGTGTAATAGTGAGAGTATAAACACGGCCGAGAATTCATTATAATATCAATAATAACAGATTAACATAATCCTATATAATATACTACAGTAACATGCAAGTTTATGTTTCGATACACAGAATAAGTTCAATGTGATTTGAATAATTAATTATTACAGTAATATTCAGGATTATTAATACATCATCGCATAATAGGAATCGATTTCCAAATCGTTACACAGAAGGTCCGGAACATTAAAAATATCAGTAGCTTGTGGAAAACATCAGCCGACGTGAAGCGCGGCTCTGCTTATTCGGGGTTATCAGAAAAACGCAGAGTCCATCCGCGTCCCGAACGGCCCTCCGAAACCCCTCGGTTCTGCTGATGCGCTGCATGTTGGTCACATTGACAGAATGAAGCTCTCTCAAGGTCACAAGAGAACGAGGCCTCCCGTCCTCCAGAGGGGAAAAATGGAAGAAAAAAGAGCAAATGGTACGAGCTGTCTGTTCATTGATTCAC
>CM045732.1:3807974-3817974 GCA_024760905.1 Plotosus lineatus
CAAGGTCCACCTGACTTACGTTAAGTGTGCTATGCAATACTTGAGAATTATTTATGAAGGTGGAGGTCAGGTTGAGACGACTCTTCTGTTCGGTAACATCCACCAACCCTGAAGTGAATATTTTAGTTTATACTCCACAGCTGTCATCACAAGCTTTGGGTAGAGACCGAAAGAACAAGATCGAGAAAAAAGAAGAGGCCGAAAATGAGCTTCCTTTGTGTGGGAGTGGAGAGATGTGTTCCAACCCTGAGACACCCGGGAGGAGCTCAGAGAAGAACCGCTGCTCCTCTACGTTGACAGGAGCCAGTTGATGAGGCTTGGGCATCTGATTAGAATGCCTCCAGAACGCTGACCTGGTGTAGTGTTATGGGCATGTCCAACCGGGAGGAGATCCCAGGGTCAACCCAGAACACTTTGGAGGGACGATGTCTCTCAGCTGGTCTGGGAATGCCTCGTGTCCCCAGAAGAGCTGGAGAAAGTGGCTGGGAAGAGGAACGTCTGGACCTCACTGCGTAGTAAAATGCTGACCCTGTGACCCGACCTCGGATTATCATTATAGGATGAGTACATTGTTCACATTCTCCGTAAACATACTGTGTAATTTCCCCACCCCGGTTGAGATTACTCATGAACCCAAGTTGTTCTAAATTAGTTTAAAAATGAAAATAAAATGTAATCCTCCTCTATTGTGTCAGAAACATGATCTCACAAGGGTAACCGCGTAAGGTCGGATGTTATAAGGTGTCACAACCGTTTCTGTCCAGAGTGCGATGATAGATGTTGTAATTTCTTTAAGTCAGGTGGCACTGTAGAAATGGGAGGAGTCCCGGATGACTCGGATGAGTCACTGCACTGTTCAGAAACCTCTGAAAGCCTGAACGGAATAACCTTGTATCGCTGAAGTGCACCGGAGCAAGAATACAAGGAAGCGGTTTGACTTGTAGGATAAACCACCGGCCCAAAAGTGAAGCTGGCAGCCAGGTGCAGGGTCAAGATAAGCCTTGGCGTGACCTTTGCAGGTCCGAGATGAGCTGAGCAGACTGAAACATTTTGTTTAATTGTGTAGCTCCTGTCAGACCGGAGCTGGAGAGTCAACACAGCCCTGGTTCTGGGAAATAAAAAGTGTCAAGGTCCAAAAACAACTACAAAACAACCAGTGTGATGCTCAGTGATAAAGTTGACGTTCCCTCTCTGTGGATTCCTGCCAGTCCTCCTCTGTGGATCACGAGCTGGACCATACTCAGATCAAACCTGGTCAAATCTCAAGGTCTTCCAAACGTAACGACTCTGACATGTTGCAAACGCCTTTGATGTGAACATCAGCATCATGTGATTGGCAGGTCCATAAACAGTGAATATAATGGTGCGACCACTTTTATAAAGTGAAGGGCAGCCGGTGACCACATAAATGATTCTGAGTTTCTTTGGTCTGCAAGGCCACCATGAGGTTAGAGGCTTATATCTTAGCCACCCTGAACTGCTCACCAGATCTTCACAGGGCAACACAAACACACCACTGTTCACACTCACACCTGGGGGCAATCGAAAACATCTAGTTAGCCTATAGTGAGTGCCTTTGGACTCTGGGACGAAACCACGAGTATCAGATGAATAGACAAACTCCATGCAGAAATGCCACCCTTCAGAGCTGTGGACTCAAACCCAGGACCTTTATATGGTGAGGTAGATGCGCTAATCACTGCCCCACCATGCCATCCAGCGCACAAACGCATTAATGCTTCAATTCATTCATTTACCCGAACCAATTAATCACGTTGGGGTCACGGCGAGGATGGACTCTTTCTCAGTAGAAGTAGTAGCACACCCTGAACAGCTCACCAGGGCCAAAAACCCACGTGATCAATCACACCCACCCCTGGGGGCAATCTGGAAGAGTCGCTGGGCTGAATGCACATATCCTCAGGTTGTTGGAGAAAACTGGAGCACCCAGAGGAAACCCATGCAGTCCTGTGGAGAACATGCAAACTTCACACAGAAACACCTTCATCAAGCCCAGAACTCGAACCCAGAACCTTCTTGCTGTGATGGAGAAATGACAACCGTTGTGCCACCGTGTCGGCCACCATGCAAACTCCTCTGGTGAAACCGGCAGGCTGATCGCAACAAAAAAATGAAACTGGTTGCAGAGATGAATCTGTTGAGTAGCAGGCATGGAAACGTGTCACAAGACGTGTCTCATCACTGTCCAGTCTCTGTTTCTGTTTATATTCCTTCATTCATTTTTTGAACCACTTTATCTTCATTCAGGTGAGGGGGAGGCTGGCGCCCATCTCAGCCTACTCTACACAAGGGAAGATTACACGATGGACAGCTCGCCGGGCCATCGCAGGGCAGAAACACACTGACGGTTATGTAGCTCCTCTTTATAAAAACCAGCAATGGTTCTTTTACATGAACCTCCAGCACAGACAGAGAGAGACATGGACAGCCTTGAATAACCCAGTTAGGTGCACTGGAGGTACAGCAGGGACAGCCTTTTGACAGTGGGCCTTGAACCCCTGTCAATTGGATCGGTAACCCAGCACTTTAATACTGGGCCACCGCAGCCCTTGTTTTTGTTTCTATTTTAATTTTATTTTTTTATGAAGGAACAGCACATGTAAGAGGTTTTGGAGACAAAGTCAGAGAGGCTAGACTGAGATGGTTTGGACATGTACAGAGGACGGATAGTGAGAAAATCGGTAGTAGGATGCTGAGGTTGCAACTACCAGGCAGAAGGCCTAGAGGAAGACCAAAGAGAAGATTTATAGATGTGGTGAAGGAGGACATGAAGGTAGTTGGTGTAAGAGAAGAAGATGGAGAGGATAGGGTGAGATGGAGGCAGATGATTGGCCGTGGCGACCCCTGAAGGGAACAGCCGAAAGGAAAAGAAGATCAAAGCTGCGCCTTCACTGAACTATTTTACAGAATATCAGCTTCACAAGCCACAGCGGTTCAAGTTCAGAAATCCCTGAACGACAAAAGTCGCTGAACTACAACCAGCCCGAATTTCACGCCTCTGATGATTTTTTTTTTTTTTTTTTACTGTTTGGTTTGATTTGCTTCAATACTTTGCTCACAGAGGGACAGCACATGTAAGATGTTTTGGAGACAAAGTCAGAGAGGCTAGATTGAGATGGTTTGGCCATGTACACAGGAGGGATAGTGAGTATATTGGCAGTAGGATGCTGAGGCTGGAACTACCAGGCAGAAGGCCGAGAGGAAGACCAAAGAGACGATTCATGGATGTGGTGAAGGAGGACATGAAGGTCGTTGGTGTAGGAGAAGAAGAAGCAAAGGATAGAGTGAGATGGAGGCAGATGATTCGCTGTGGCGACCCCTGAAGGGAAAAGCCGAAAGGAAAAGAAGAAGAAAGAAGAAGACTTTGCTCGGTGTCATGGTGGCGTAATGGTTCGAACGTCCTCCTCAGAGCAAGAAGGTCCTTGGTTTGATTCCTGGCGCAGGTGTTTCTGTGTGGAATTTGGATGTTCTCCCCGTGCTTGTGTGGGTTTCCTTCCACGGTCCCAAAACATGCACAGTAGGTCAACTGGCTGTTCCAAAGCACCCACAGGTGTGTGTGTGTGTATGTGTGTGTGTGTGTGTGTGAATCGCCCCTGCAATGGCCTGGAGAGCTGTCTATGGTGTATACTGCCCCTGCCCAGAGTCGGTAGAGATGCAAGCCTCCCCGCGACCCGATTAAGGATTAAACGGTTCAGAAAATGAATGAAACACTTCGCTCTCAGTCCACCATCCCAGATCTCACCTTTTAGTTTCTTGACAGACACACGTATTAAACGTTAGTGGTCCCAGACTGTCTCCACCGCGTCTGCATATCTATAAAATATAAATATATACACTTTTGTAGCTGTAATGATTATCTTAGACCTGCGAGCTGGAAAAGGGAACAGCAACAAAAATAAGCGCGCAACAGGAATTTCATAACCGCGGCTGGTTTATAATTTTAGAACCGAGTTTTCCGCCAAGGGCCGGCGAGACCGTAGGTTTTTATTAGGGCTGGATTGGAGGTGCACTGGGTGACCTGATTGGACTCTAACATGAACTAATCACCCAATCCGAATCAGGTGTACCTCCTGCATCCACGCCAGCCCTTTGCGAATAAGATGGTTTGTAATATAAAAGATGTCGCCGTTCACACTTGTACGGACCTATCACATGCTTCCAAGGTGACCAGCTGACCAGTTTGTATCCAGATGTTTTTGTTGGCCGTCATGGTCAGGGATGCATCAGGATGCATTGCTGTGTGGAAAATAATCAGAAAGTACATTTCTGAGTGTTTTATAATAATAATAATAATAATAATAATAATAATAATAATAATAATAATAATAAATAATTAAAATAAATAATGAAATAAATAAAATAAAAATTTATACTGCTGTATCATTAATGAACTTACGTTTAGATTGGCAGTTTTTTAGCATTTATTTCTTTATTTTAAAATACATTAGAAGTCCAGTAGCAGTGAATGGTGTGAGGATCTTTCATTCATTCATTCATTCATTCATTTTCTAAGCCTCTTTATTTTAATTAGGGGTACGGGCAGTCTGGCGTCCGTCTCAGCCGACTCGTGGTGAAGCTGGGTGTACACCCTGAACAGTTTGCCAGATCATTGCAAGGCCAACCCACATAGAACCATTCTCACCTAGGTGCAATTTACAATAGCCAATCAGAGTGCTGTGCATGTTTTTGGACTGTGGGAGGAAACCGGAGTAAAGACACATTATGTAATTTAGTATTAACCAATTAAAGCAGTGTAGCTTGTTTTCTTCTTTGAAAGGTTTTGGAAGCAGGATTCGGTCTTGAAGCTGGCCTCCTTTATCGCTTACGTTCATTCATTCATTCATTTTCTGTACCGCTTAATCCTAGTTAGTGTCGCGGGAAGGCTGGTGCGCATATCAGCCGAAACCGGACGAGATCAGAGTCCACCCTGGACGGCTTACCGGACCACCACAGGCAGAAACACGCTGATGGCTATGCAGTTCCTCTTTATGAACGTTAGCAATGGTTCTTTTACATGAACCTCCACCACAGACAGTGAGAGACATGGCCGACCTTTGATAGCCCAGTTAGCTGCACTGGAGGGAAATGACAACCTGTTGACAGTGAGGCTTGAACCCCCGACCCTGGGATCAGTAATCCAGCACTGTACCATCAGGCCATGACTGCCACTTTGCTTCGATTTGCATAATAAATTTATAGTATTCTTATAAAATTGTTGGTGCCTCCAACCTTTCCACAAACCCACATGGATGAAGAACAAGTGCGTACCGCCAGAGTTGATTTGAACGACTGCGTCTTGGAGATCATTCACACTTGTCTCTATCACTGTCCAACTAACCAAGTCCCTCAAAACTCCCTTCAGCACTTCCTCAGAAGCCCCGCCCCCATTTAATAACACAGCCTTTATGATTGGCTGGAATAGTGTTGTGTGGCTCACATTAAACCATGTTGTTTGTTTCCCTTCCTCAGAAACAGACCCCTGTGTGAACATGTGATTTTAAACATTTTACAAACGTTTATCTACTGAAGGTTTATTTACTACTCTTTCCTGGTAAATACATGTATGCATTGCTATATAAGTGGAGATTTTGTTTGGTAAAAATGGCTAACAAACGCATTCTGTGTGAAAAGATTGCATCTAAGCATCTGGAGTAAGAGCTCGGGTATTGATGTTGGGTTCCCTGGACAAGAATGAATAAAAATTGGACTGATAATGAATCTCGGTTGGAGAACCCCTGCCGTACAGCGGAGCCTGTACCGGTCCGTCATGGTGAAGATGGAGCTGAGTCGCAAGGCAAAGCCCTCGATTTACCAGCTGATCTACGTTCCAACCCTCAACTACGGTCACGAGCTTTGGGTAGTGCCTGAAAGAACGAGATCACGGATACAAGCGGCTGAAATGAGCTTCCTTCGCCGGGTGGCTGGGCTCTGCATTAGAGATCGGGTGAGAAGCTCATCCATCCAGGAGGAGCTCGGAGAAGAACCGCTGCTCCTCTGAATTCAGAGGGGCCAGTTGAGGTGGCTCGGGCATCTGGTTAGAATGTGTCCCGAACGCCTCCCTGGTGTGGTGTTTTGTGCATGTCTGACCGGGAGGAGACTCTGGAGTCAACCCAGATCATGCTGGAGGGACTATGTCTACTCGGCCGGTCTGAAAACACCTCAGTGTGGCCCGGAAGACCTGGGGGAAGTGGCTGGGGAAAGGGATGTCTGGACCTCATTGCTTAGACTGCTGCCCCCGTGACCCAAGCGGAAGAAGAAGATGAATGAATGGATGATGAATCTCCGAGTGTAAGACGCACTTGGGTTCGCATTCAGGTTTGTCATCAGGCTCGGTACTAAATTAATTTTCCAAGCTGATGAAGTTTCTAGCGGTGCTTTGTTTTTTTTGGTGCCTGGCCTCAGGTGAAAGTTCCATGGTTAAATTGTACATAACGGTCTGTCCGGACAGTCTAGGCTTGAAGGGCGGGACCAGCACCCCATCAACAATCCTTTAATGAAAGCTATCGATACTGTGTGCGATTGAAGCTGTCAGAACGCTGTTAATTTATTTTCAATTGCTTCAGAAGCAACGGAGGACTGAAGTGATTTAAAATCCGAGCAGGACGGGAGACGAAAGGATTACATTTAATAGACTGTTTTAAGTGCGGCTGTTTGGCGCCACTAATGGTTTTCGATCAGGAATTGAACAAATATATCTACCCTTTCGCACTTATCTTCCCCGATGTTGTGAAGGGATGTACAATGATCAGCCATAACATCATGACCACCTGACTGTCCTGCGTCTTGGCAGCTTTATATGTACCAAACAGCAATGCGCTGTGTTCTGACTTCAGTGTATCAGATCCAGCACTTACGGTTTCAGTAGTTTGTACTAGAGCTGCTGTTCTGTAGGATCAGACCAGAGGTTCTAGCATTTACTAGTCTCCCCATGTCTATTATGAGCCTTGGGCAGCCACGATAATCTCCCAGTGCACTGGTTGTCCTTACTTGAAGGGAGGCTGGCGAGCTGGCGAGCGTATACCCTGCCCTCATCCAGAGTCGGCTGAGATGGGTGCCAGCCTCCATGCGACCCTAATTTGGATTTAAGTGCTTCAGAAGATGAATGAATTGCCAAAGGTAAAAGAAAATCCACAGCATATTTTGGTAGAGCCGCTATTACAATACACCTCTAAAGTAAATAAATAAATTAATTAATAAATAAATAAATAAATAAAAAGCCATGTCAGATCACATACTGTTAAAGAATCCTTTAAAAAAACATCCTATACTGTATTCACAATTTTTTCTGCATGCATTCCAAAAGTAACAGAAAATACACAGCACCCCCTGGTGGGTTCGCAATAATACTACACTTCCAAAAAATTCTGATCACGCCTTGTTAAAGAATCTTTTTTGTTTGTATGTTTGGTTTTTTAATTGCTAGATGGCGAATATTATCCAGAGAACCTCCAAAATCTAAATTAAAAGTTTTCCTTCACTAACACTGTACCTCAGCCACCAAAAACTTTATGAGTAAACAAATAAACACACAAACAACAACAACAAACCTGACTTACAGCTGTATTACTGGTCATTGTTAATTTTCTGTAACTGCTTAGTCCTATTTGAGGTCACGGGGAGGCTGATACCCATCCCAGCTGACTCCAGGTGATGGCAGCATATACCCTGGATGGCTTGCCAGGCCATCGCAGGGCAGAAACACGCTAACGGATTTGCAGCGCCTCTTGTTGAAAGTCAGCAATGGTTCTTTTACATGAACCTCCCACCAGAGACAGTGAGCGACATGACTGGCCTTTGATAACCCAGGTAGTGCACGGGGGGGGGGGGGGGGGGGGGGGGGCAGTGGCAACCCGTTGAGAGTGAGGCTTGAACCCCCAACCTTAGAATCAGTGATCCAGCACCTTTACCAGCAGGCCACCACTGGACTCCCTGCATTACTGTGTAGGTTTTAATTCTCAGATAATTAGTCAAAAATATCTTTTAAATATTCAAATAAATTACACATTACACTTTTTTTATCATTTAAAATCATACTTAACGCCCATGCGCAAGTTCTTAACCCTGAATAAACAAATGTAAAAGAGCTTCAAATGGACTCTATGAAGGAAATAATACCCGCCCACCCCCACTCCCCCACCGCACCCCTTCCCCAGCGCTCTGCAGTGCAGGGGCCCTTTCTGTTTGTTTCCAGACGTCGCTTAGTGATTTATCACACACCCGTCTGTCAGCAGGGGATTTCTGAGACGTGTAATTGTGACATGCATGTCTGACCTTGGAGCTACTGAAAGGCCACAGCTTCATCAGTCCACAGCGGCAGGAAGTGGCAGCTAGCGAGCAAATGGCGGAACGGCGTATATCTAGGGAGAGAGAAAGACAGCGAGGAATAATACAGAGATATAGTGAGGCCACCTGTTCCTGCTTTCTGACCCTCGTCAGCAACAGATTTTGCAAATTAGGAGTTTCATCAGCACGCGCAGTAATAACCATGATTACGACACGTGGTCCCTGAGAGAGGACGAGACAGAAGGAGAAAGTCAAACCAAGCTGAAAGTGTCTCATTTAGACCTTTTCTCTGAGTCACGGGGAAAATGAAACCCTGGAATTAGCTTTTCTGTTTGTTTGTTTGTTTGTTTGTTTGTTTGTTAGTTGTTTGTTTGTTTGTTTCTTGAACACCTCACGCCTCCAGACCACCTGTTAATGAGAACAAAAATACGGAGAGCGCTGCTCGTACATGCCAGGTGATTTTCAAAATGGCAGCTGCTCAGGTTTTATCAGTTAAATATTGTTTATGGAATCGAAGTGGTGTTACACGACACATTAGTATTAGGATTAGTGTCCGCTCATCACCCTGCAAGCGCGCGTTGAAGGCTAAACAGCTCAACGGACCACTACAGGGCTAAGAGAGACACACCCATTCACACCTAGGGGGATTTCGAACAGGCACTTAGCCTAATGTGCATGTCTTTGGACTGTAGGAGGAAACCGGAATATGCGGAGGAAACCCAGGCATGCATGGAGAGAACATGCAAACTCCACACAGAAACATTCTTGATGAGCCCGGGATTCGAACCCAGGACCTTTCTGCTGTGAGGTGGATATGTTAATCATTACCTCACGTTGCTGCCTAGTGATTTTATTGACCTTAATGCGACACGCTGTATCATGTGATACTGGCTCATGCTGGGGCGGGGCTTCTTTAATCCAGAGTTTGTGGATTAAATGAATCAAGATTGTACTTTGGATCCTCCGTAAAACTCGACTCAGCATTTGCTTTCTGGGACGACGACCGTAACTGTCGTTCATTAAGGGACAGCCACTGGGCTGCCGTCAGAGTGTTTCTGCCCTTTGATGGACAGCATAATGTTTATCTCCATCCAGTGTTGGGTTCATTTCTCACCGATGTCTTGAATCGATGAGGGAAAAACTGAACCCCTCCATAAAGTCTTCTACAACACATCCCGAACACTTGTGTGTGTGTGTGTGTGTGTGTGTGTGTGTGTGTTTGTCTCTCTCTGTGTGTGTGTGTGTGTGTGTGTGTGTATGTGTTTGTCTGTGTGTGTGTGTGTGTGTGTGTGTGAGTGTGTGCAAGTGTGTGTGTGTGTGTGAGTGTGTGCAAGTGTGTGTGTGTGTGTGTGTGTGTGTGTGTAGTATGAGTCATTCATTCATTGTAACCCTAATTCAGGTCACGAGGAGGCTGGCGCCAACCCATCACACTACGGACAAGGGCAGAGTACACCCTGGACAGCTCGCCAGGCCATCACAGGGCAGAAACACAATGGGTCAGCAGTGGTTCTTTTACATGAACCTCGCACCATAGACAGTGAGAGACATGGCCGGCCTTTGATAACCCAGCAAGTGCACTGGGGGTGTGGTGGAGGGGGAGGGGACAGCGACAACCCATTGAGAATGGGGCTTGAACCCCCAACCTTAGGATCAGTGATCCAGCCCCTTACCACCAGGCCACCATCGGCCACCCCCT
>CM045732.1:3827974-3830474 GCA_024760905.1 Plotosus lineatus
CATAGTCACTACTCATTCAGTACCCTGGTCAGTACCTTGGTCAGTACCCAGTCAGTACACAATAATTACTCATTCAGTACCCTGGTCAGTACCTTGGTCAGTACCCAGTCAGTACACAGTAACTACTCATTCAGTAACCTGATCAGTACCCAATCAGTACACGGTCACTGCTCAGTCAGTACCTAGTCAGTACACAGCCACTACTCAGTCAGTACCCTGTTCAGTACCCAGTCAGTACCCTGTTCAGTACCCAGTCAGTACCCAGTTACTACCCAGTCAGTACCCTGGTCAGTTCTCAAAATACTTTCTACACAGTTACACTGAGGTCCAGAAAATAGGTACATTAGTGCAAATGGTACTTTGGGGGACAGGACCGGATGCTGTCTGTTTCTCTTCCTGTACCCCTGTTTCTAACCAAGCAGAATAAACACACACTTTAATCTCAAAAACCTGATTGATTGGTTCACTGAGTGATTTGTTTGTTGATGGATGGATGGGTTGATTGGCGGTTTGGTGAGGCAGCAGGGTCCAGTACATAATGCTAACTAAATGGGTAACAAGCAAAAACACATCAATCACACAAAGCTATCAGTTTGGTTGATTGATTTATTGATTGATTAGTTGGTTGGATAGCTAATGGTTTATTGTGTTCAATAATTGATTGATTAATTGATTTGTTTGGTTGACTGATTTATTTATTTATTGTTTGTTGATTGCTTGGTTGTTTAGATTGTTAATTGATGAATGATGTATTTGTTGATGAATTAACTGAGTGTCCAGCAGGTAGCACTGGGTTTCTGTGTTCTCATCCTTGTTCATATAGGGTTTCTCCAGGTTCTCCATTCACCACCTCCATTTCTCAGACACATGCTGCGAGTCGAATTAAATAAATAATTTGCCCATCCCATTCTGCCTCATGGCCTTTAAACAACAGGAATGAGTGAGGTTCAGTCTGTGGCACCTTTAAATGTATGGGACATTTTTGTCTCATTGAATATCGTCCAGAACACTAAAGATAGAACAGCTTTTCCCTTGGTACTACATAATCAACAAAAAGATGTACCATTAAGTACCTTTATTTCTGTCCATATGAATATAATAAATCCAGATGTATATCCACATCTGTTAAGCCTTGATAAGTACTGCATACAATCGCTTCTTTCTTCCTTCTTGGGTAATTACTAAGCGAGCACTGGAGGAACGAGCCACTCACTTATCTCTCTGAAACAGCTTCGCCTTAGTGAGCTGTCAGAGGTCGTCACTTTCTCACTCACACTTAACTCTGGTCCTGCAGATGCTGGAGTAAATATTTTGTTTTGTAACCTCAGTGGAGTATTAAAGAAGAGAGATGTTAGGTAAATGTCACTTATGTGGTGTCTACCTAGTCGGAAAGGCAGGCGCAGTACCGCTGTTCTGTCTGCACAGGGATCTTAGACAGCTTTTTAACTCTTTAACGGCCAGCAAGACCATACGGTCCTCTTTCAAAAAATGCTAATAACTACTAGATGCAATTTAAACTAGTGGCTTCGCCTGATGCAACACAGCTTGGTCCCACGTGTCTCAGTCACCTGTGAGATGACCTTGAGTGCACAAGATTGTGTTGTTCATGAATTTGTGAGAATGTTATTATGTTATTATTATGTTATTAATATGTTATTATTATCATTATTATTATTATTATTATTATTATTATTATTATTATTATTATTATTATTATTATTATTATTATTATTATTATTATTATTATTATTATTATTATTATTATTATTATTATTATTATTAGTGTTGTTATAATTTTGTTGAAAGAAAAGTGTTCGGAATGTTTCTTTAGGCATTTTTGATTAGGAAAAAAATAGTGATTTTTTTTTAATTGCAAAAAATAATTTGGGCTTTAAAGAGTTAACTGCGGTTCGAGAGAATGGTTATTCAAAGATTAGCCAATCAGAGTAGATGGTCCATTTGTCAATATAAACCAAGCTATTTTAGCTTCATTAATTCAATTTCTTGAACCACTTAATCCTAATTAGGGTCACATGGAGTCCGGTGCCCCTCTCAGCTGACTCTGGAGAGGAAGGCGTACACCCTGGACAGCTTGCCGGGCCATCGCAGGGCAGAAACACGCTGACAGCTATGCAGATCATTTTTACTAAAGTCAGTAATGGTTCCTTTACATGAATCTCCCAATCACAGACAGTGACGGACACGACCGGCCTTTGATAACCGGCCCGGTTAGTTGACAACAATGACAACCTGTTGAGACTGGGGATTGAACCCCCAACCTTTGTATCAATAACCCAGCACCTTTACCACCAAGCCCTCTATTTATTTATTTATTTATTTATTTATTTTACAGACCAGCTTATGATTATATACAAACTCCAATGCAACCTTATCAGTTGGTTGAAGCTGTATTTTTATTGCAATGTTAACATGACAATGCAGTATGTCGATGATCGCAAATACAATGGATACTGATGAAGTTCTGCTGTCAACTCCTAAA
>CM045732.1:3835474-3840474 GCA_024760905.1 Plotosus lineatus
TCAGCTCCACAGCTTTACTTGTTTCAAGCCATAAAATAAAATACACTTTTTTAATAGAATACAACTTTCAACGATGTAAACAGAATTCCATGTGTGATATGCAGCAGTTATCTTTGTTCTTTTTCCGCTTAAAAAAATGAACTATTACTTCTGTGCAATGCAGTACACATTTGAAGGCTTCAGCCCCAATCACACTGAGGAAGTGCATGACGTGTATGGTGCGCATCACATGCTTATAAGTGAACCTATGCAGTGAAACCGTCTCTGGCTACCATGTGATGATATTGGGTTTCCATTAAAGAAATCATATCTCAATAGCATAACACTTTCAGACAGTATCAAAACTTTTCGGCGGTCAGACCATAACGGTTACATGACATCGTGTCATCAGTGACATCATCAGAATGAATCCAGAATGAAACCTCATATCAGAAGTTCATTTTCTGATCTCCACTTGTGGGCAGTGCCTGCACCTTGATTTTGCCATTCTAAACAGTTAAATATACAGTCGTTTTAAAAATAATCTTGTTGGTTAATTTTTTTTTTTCCTTTTTCAAATCTTGCCGGAAACTTTCTGGTCAGGACTAGAGGGGCGCATCACCACTGGGATCCTACTAGATATAACAAAAAAAAAAAAATCATGAGCTGAGGTTTTTACTTTGCAAAAGATAGCAGACAGGTATGAAGCTTGTAAGACAAAACAGACAGAATTCATTAAAAAAAAATTCTAATGCACGTTTCCGAACTCGCTGGTCTCCCTCTGGTCGGGGTCATGGTGATTTCAGTCCATGGGATTATTAGACAATTATAATTTAGAAAGTAGGAAAAGGTACTAAATAATAGACCACAGGGGTCCAGATCATTTCATTATATCAATATAAAACAAGCATGGCAAGTTAGAAAGCCCCAGCTTCAGCTCGTGGCAAGTAAATATCCAGAAAACTAGAAAAACTAGAGAAAATATACTGTCTTGCCTCTGTGACCTTGAAATGCAGGACAAGGTCACTTATTCACAAACTCATCCTCACACTCACAGTAGCGAGTTTCATTTCAAATTTAAAATCCAAAGCTTCAGCATGGGGCAACTAAAAGTCCTGAAACCTAATATACAATTTTGCCTCCGTGACCTTGAAAAGTAGGTCAAGGTCACTCACACACAAACTTGCCCTAGCACTCATCAAAGTGAGCCAGCATACCAAGTTTGAAAGCTTCGGTTCAGTATGCGTCAAGTAAATGTTCGGAAGCTAAAGTGTGACGGATGGACAGACAGAACCCATTCATCTAGCACCTGAGGCATGTTGTGGGTGGGAGCTAAAAATGTGCGCAGGATTTAAAAATCTGTCCCATGATTATGAACTGAAGTGACGTAGCTGAGGTTGCAGGACAGTCAGACATTCTACTGACACTGATGACATTTCTACATCGACTTTTCATGAACAGTTATTTATACACAGGTGTAAAGATTCATATTCTATTATGATTTAGGATTTAGGCCACACCCACTTTGAGTACATAACTGGGGTGGCTGCTGCTATACCTCTTTATTCTCTTCACCCTCACACTAACACATATGTTCTGTATCCTCTCTATGTAACATCACCTCGATGTACACTGATTCTGATCCGCACCGGCCGAAACAAATTCCCTTAGTGTCAGTTTGCCCCAGTCATGCACACCCCTCTGCGATTAATTACCCCTCCAAGGGTGTTCCTGGACAGTGAGCAATCTGCAGGATGTGAGGAGCCATGCTAGAGATGAAAGCCAGCATGATGGACTCTCTGTCCCATATGGTCCAGCTCGAGGTCTTTCAGAGTGCAGCCAGCCTTCAACTGGACATCGTTATTATTTCATCAGCGAGCCAGGAGAACTGAGCAGATTGCCTGTAGGCCATAAAAGTCTCGATGGGTTCTTGAATTGATGATACTTCTCTGGATAGTCCTTGTCACCAAGTGTGTATCATGTCCCGGTTTAGCATCAGAAAAGCCAGTGAAAGTATGTGCTACTTTGCATAAGAAGGACGTGGATTTGTTCCAGAGACATTACAGAACAGAGACTTTTGTTTTGCTTGCCAAGGAAAGCTTGTTCTATGAATCACTTTGAAGTGCCATACCTGGAGCAGAGAGGGCAGCTGGGTGGTGCTGGGGTTTGAACCACTGACCTTTTGATCACAATCCATTTATTCATCCACCAATCAGATTATCCATCCACCAATGCATTTATCCATACATCCACTTATCCATCCACCAGTCCCATCATTCATCTACCAATACAATCATCCATCCACAAACCCATGTATTCATCCATCAATCCATTTATCCATCCACCAAATCCCATTATTCATCTACCAATGCATTTATCCATACATCCACTTATTCATCCACCAGTCCCATCATTCATCTACCAATACAATCATCCATCCACAAATCCATGTATTCATCCATCAATCCATTTATCCATCCACCAATCCCATTATTAATCTACCAATTAATTTATCCATACATCCACTTATTCATCCACCAGTCCCATCATTCATCTACCAATACAATCATCCATCCACAAATCCATGTATTCATCCATCAATCCATTTATCCATCCATCAAATCCCATTATTCATCTACCAATGCATTTATCCATACATCCACTTATTCATCCACCAGTCCCATCATTCATCTACCAATCCAGTCATGTCTCCGCTAATCCATTCATCCATCAAGCCATTTATCCACCCACCAGTCCCATCATTCGTCAACAAATCCAATCATCAATCTTCCGATTAAATCATTCATATCCCTTTGATCTTCCCATTTACCTACTCATTCACTCATTCAATTTCTGAACTGCTTATTCATAATTAGTGCCACTGAAAGGCTGCCAACTACCTCAGCCGAGTCCAGGCAAAGGCAAAGTACACCCAGGCCATCGCAATTCATTCACGTAAGCATCCATCTACCGACCTCATCAATCATCCAGCAATTCAACCTTTTTACCAATTATCCATCCACCTATCCAACCATCCATTCACCAATCTTGTCATCCATCTATCTATCGAATAAACCTTTTGACTTTTTATCTATTTTATTATTCACCCAACCGCCTAATCATCCATACATCCAATAATCCAAACATCCACCTATCAATCCAATAACTCAGAAACTCGATATCCAATCATCCCTCTGAGCTTTCCATTCATCGACCCCCATTCACTCAATAACCATCTCTTCAGTAATCCAATCCTACATCCACCAATCCAAGTATCCAAAGTAGAGCCATCAGTTCTATCTTTATATCGACTCTTTCATCAACTCATTGTACAGTCAATCAATCCATACATCAATTAATCCATACACCATTTATCTCCTAATAATCCATCCATCCTGTCTTTCATTTACTTGCTTTTACAACATACACCAACTAGTGCAATCAACCAGTACATCCACCCATTCACTTGATCACTTCACAAGTTTGAGTTCAGGAGTGAACCTGATCTTTAAATACTGTTACCATTTCCATTGTACGATAGGACCCGAGTTCTGATATGAAGCTGATTGTTGGCTGTTTATGGATTGCAGTAAAATATGTGACACCACACATTTTACTCATTTATCCCAAAGTGAATCGTGTGATTTCTATCAATTTCACCTCAAGCCTAAAAGCCATTAGTAGTAATAAACTGGTGTATACTATTAGTGCTGCAGAAAAGTCTAACACCCTCTTTTTTTTTTTGGCAGTGGGATGCAATTAACGAAATGGACGAATACTTCAGTCCCATACATACATACCAGGTTTGCAATGTCATGAGCCCCAACCAGAACAACTGGCTGCGTACCAAATGGATCCAACGCAACGGCGCGCACCGAGTCTATGTGGAGATCAAGTTCACACTCCGTGACTGCAATAGCATGCCAGGCGTCCTAGGCACATGCAAGGAGACCTTCAACCTCCACTACTGTGAAACGGAGCATGATGTAGGCGCAAGCCTCCGAGAGAACCAGTTCTCCAAGATCGACACCATCGCAGCCGATGAAAGCTTCACCAACGTGGACCTGGGAGTGAGGAGACTTAAGCTGAACACGGAGGTTCGTGGCGTGGGGCCTCTTAGCAAGCACGGCTTCTACTTGGCCTTCCAGGACATCGGTGCCTGTATCGCAGTCGTCTCGGTTCGAGTTTACTACAAGAAATGCACAGGGCTGACGAGGAACCTCGCCGTATTCACAGACGTGGTGACGGGGGCTGATTCCTCGTCCCTGGTGGAGGTCAGAGGTCAGTGTGTGGATCATGCTGAGGAGAAGGACACTCCCAAAATGTACTGCAGTGCTGAAGGGGAGTGGCTTGTTCCTATTGGACGGTGTGTATGCAGTGCGGGGTTTGAAGAACACAGAGAAGCTTGTATTGGTAAGTGGCCTGATTTTGTTATTAATCCGTGTGTGTGTGTGTGTGTGTGTGTGTGTGTGTGTGTGTGTGTGTATGTGTGTGTGTGAGTGTGTGTGTGTGTGTGTTTGTGTGTGTGTGTGTGTGTATGAGTGAGAGAGAGAGATTATATATGTGTGTGTGTGTGTGTGTGTGTGTGTGTGTGTGTGTGTGAGTGTGTGTGTGTGTGTGTGTGTGTGTGTGCATGTGTGTATGTGTGTTAGTGTGTGTGTGTGTGTTTGAGTTTATGTCTGTGTGTGTTTTTGTGTGTGTGTGTGTGAGTGAGAGAGAGATTATGTGTGTGTGTGTGTGTGTGTGTGTGTGTGTTAGTGTGTGTGTGTGTGTGTGTGTGTGTGTGTGTGTTAGTGTTAGTGTGTGTGTGTGTGTGTGTGTGTGTGTGTGTTTGAGTTTATGTCTGTGTGTGTTTTTGTGTGTGTGTGTGTGTGTGAGTGAGAGAGAGATTATGTGTGTGTGTTAGTGTTAGTGTGTGTGTGTGTGTGTGTGTGTGTGTGTGTGTTAGTGTGTGTGTGTTAGTGTTAGTGTGTGTGTGTGTGTGTGTTAGTGTGTGTGTGTGTGTGTGTGTGTGTGTGTGT
>CM045732.1:3845474-3852974 GCA_024760905.1 Plotosus lineatus
CCACGGTTGTTCATTCGGAATGGAGAGATTTTTCATTACTGTTTGATCATTTATTGTGAGGGACTCTTGTGTTTACTTGTGTGGGATTTTGTGATGGTTGGAATAAAGGTTTTGGACCAAAGGGAAATGACTGCGAAGGCATCAGCCATTGTTTGGGCAACTAGATTATGATTCGTGCCTGGTTTTTTTTTTTTTTTTCTTTTCTTTTCTTTTTTTCCACCCAGTTTCTTTCATGATGAAGAAAGTGGAACGCCGCAGAAATAAGGAAACAATAACATGTGATTACCTTCCGTAGAAACTCTAGAAAGGCAAGTTTATTACTCCGTATACATCAGAGATGGGCAGAGGAGCCAAAAATACCTTCCCGAGGAAAAAGTCCCCTTTTTAAGTAAAAATGTGGTTTTCAGAATAGAATACAGACATCATCAGGGTCTGAGCATTCGTTCATTTATTCATTTATTCCTTCGCCGCACTATATTTTTATTAGAGTCTCAGTGAGGCTAGAGCCTATATTAGCCAACTCTGTGCACACCTGAAACAGCTCACTAGTCCATCACAGGATCAAAAAACACACACAACCATTCACACTTATTTTCAGACCTGGGGGCAATTTGGAACAGATTAGTAGTCTCCTGTGCATGTGTTTGGACTGCAAGAGGAAACCGGACGACGTGGAGGCAACCCAAACACGGGCAAATTGCAAACGGCACACACAAACACCCTCGCCAAGCCAGGGAGTCAATCCCATGACCCTCTCACTGTAAGAAGGACTCAGGAAGCACTGTCCCACCGCACCGTCCAGGGTCCAATCACTTTTGCACATTTCTGAATGTTTACTGCAGTCTAGAGGAGACACTGATACGTAACTATAGAAACAATGCTGATTACAGGTGATTTGACATAAAAACATAATTTGTAACTGTGAGGTCTTTTTTTTTTTTTTTTTTTTTTTTTTTAATGAAGAGCAATTTCAGCTCAAACGTTCTAGAAGAATGCTGCCATTTACTATAATTAGCAGGAGATTGAATGTTGTGGTGTCGCAGAGACTCGACAAAAAAAAATAAATAAATAAAAATCATGAATATTACAACATGATGCCAACAAACTGTTATTGAATAAAATAAATTTAAATTAAAAAAAATAAATTACATTTAAAAAAAAAAGAAAGAATTTTTGGTATTTTTTGTAAGGTTTAATGTGTTGGGGTTTTTTTTTGGTTTTTTTTTTGGTTTGTTTGTTTGTTTATTTTTGTTTGGTTTAAGTTAAAAAAAATTTCAGGAAAGTCGAAGGTATAAATGTTAACAATTATAATCTGTTTAATGTTGAAAGAGAAGAAACGTTGATTGGTCTGAAATCCACCATCTTCACTCAGTCAACGGAACGAGGATAAAAAATAATGATATCCTTCTCTCACTCTTTTTTCCTCAGCCATTCGGAGATAGATTCTTTCCTCCCTTTCGACACAGATCAATTTGTTGAGCCTGGCGAGGTGACAGCAATTCAGTCAGACGATTAACGCCTGTTTAACGCTCATTAACACTGCCGCGTTCGTCTCGTCTCCTCTGGTGTGTGACTGCACAATATTTTCAAAGGAAAAATAGCGTGTTTGTGCTACACATGACAACTCGGAGTCATCAGTGATTCCGAGTCAGTTGTTGAATCATCTGCTCCACTCAATGATTCGTAAAGCAATTTGTTCATTCCGTTCAAATGCGTTTACTGATCATATCAACACCATACCGCGACCGTGTCTGCTGCAGAAAACAAACCGTCTGTCTCGTGCAGTTAACTATTAATAATTAGTCACGGAAAGTGAGGTGTGTCCCGGAATATTCCCACAGATTAATTGTGACCTGCTCCAGCATAATACAGATTAACTAGAAAGTCAACATGTTCATATATTTTTATTTATATTTATATTTATACATACTTGAGGCGCTCTATCGAAAATAGGCGCTTGTTGCAAGTGGCTCACTTATCTGAACTTCCGAGTACTAAACAAGTATTCAACGTGCACTGGCTCACTTGAAAGACCGGAAGTCCAGATAAGTGGCGCTTTGTCTCACAAGCTCTGTGTGTCACCTGCGACAAGCGCCTACTTTTGGTGGAGTGCGTCACATATATGCTGCGATAGAAGCACGTTAGAATAATCTAAACTGAGCATAAGAACGTGTCCCCGCCATGACATGCAACGCTCGCCACCCACCTCATTTCAAACTGCTGTGCAAGCGTATTCGGGGGAGGGTCGAACACACTCGGAGGAAAATAACTATCTGGTCCCTCATACGAACGAGCACACAGACACTCGTGATTAGCTAGCAATTGCTGTTAGTGACAGGGAGGCGTGTGTATGCCATCACTCCCCCCATGAGCGCTTGACCAATTAGCTCCCATGGACGGCTGTGGAATTTTGACCTAACCCAGATTTGAACTTGCAATCTCCAGGTTAATAGTCACACACCTTGTCACTGCGCCACTCCATAGCCACACCCCTTTATATTGCTGAATGCACACAGCCACATTTGTGGGTTAAGAACTTGCCCACTTTGCCTAATAAGGATTTGAGCCCATGAACTTCTGATCATGAGCCCATAATCCGAACTAGTATGCCACCAGCTTCACAAACATGTTCTTATAAGGCATTAAATCCTCCTTCATAGAATTCATGTTACATGAGCAGTAAGGAGGAAAGTACCCAGTAAATGGAGATAAATGTTCTGAGTTGCTTCGGACCCACTGGGGCAATATATATCTGATCATGCATATGGTTCACTTCACAGCATTTTCCTTTTCTAATAGTGATACTGGCAGCAATGGCTCTAATAGCCACAATCAAGTGTCTTTTTTTTCTTTCCATCCGGCAAGAGTCTTGAAAGAAGTGACGTGTTGCTCTGCAGCCTATTAGCCCTGGCGGGAGACATTTAATAACGTAATTAAAGTGGGTCGCCCATGGGGGGAGCGTTCAGGTAGATTAAACTTCTTCATTAGCATCAGACTGGACCTGCTGCCAAATCACCAGAGCCGAGCAGCAAGTAATCGGAGGCTCATCACTGCTGTTGCTGAAAATAAATAAATAAATAAATAAATTTAAAGGCGATGGTGGCCAGGGGTAAGGGGCTGGATTACTGATCATAAGGTTGGGGGTTCAAGTGCAACAGTCAAAGGTTGTCACTGCTGTCCCTCAGTGCAGCTAACTGGGTTACCAAAGGCCGGCCGTGTCTCTCACTGTCTGTGGTGGGAGCGTTCAGGCAAAAGAACCATCGCTGACTTTTATAAAGAGGAGCTGCATAGCCGTCAGTGTGTTTCTGCATTGCGATGGTCCAGAATGTACTATGCCAACACCCAGAGTCAACTGAGATGGCCGCCAGCCTCCCCGTGACCCTAACTACGATTAAACGGTTCATAAAATAAGTGCATGAAAAATAAATTTAAGATCTTACAGCTTGTTTGAAGTCTCTGAACCTTGAGGTAAACTTTGAATTATGCAAACACGGCTGTATCAGAATAAGGACCTTCAGAGCTTATGTAAAACCTTACAGCATAGCGGATGTAAACAGGGTCGGATCGCTCTGCAACAATCTTTCTAAATACACCAGATAATTACATTTGTGATATATAGCATTGTAATCTCACTGCAAAGATATAGCTTTCAAACAGAACTTTCAATTAAAAGGTCATGAATCCACATAACAACTTCCGGAAAGTTATAAACCTTCATAAGAAATTTTGTAAACTTATAAACCAACATAAGAACTTTTGTAAAGTTATAAACTTATATAAGAACTTCTGTAAAGTTATAAACTTACATAAGAACTTTTGTAAAGTTATAAACCTACACAAGAACTTTTGTAAAGTTATAAACTTATATAAGAACTTTTATAAAGTTATAAACTTATATAAGAACTTTTGTAAAGTTATGAACTTATATAAGAACTTCTGTAAAGTTATAAACTTATATAAGAACTTTTGTAAAGTTATAAACCTACACAAGAACTTTTGTAAAGTTATAAACTTATATAAGAACTTTTATAAAGTTATAAACTTATATAAGAACTTTTGTAAAGTTATAAACCTACACAAGAACTTTTGTAAAGTTATAAACTTATATAAGAACTTCTGTAAAGTTATAAACTTATATAAGAACTTTTGTAAAGTTATAAACTTATATAAGAACTTCTATAAAGTTATAAACTTATATAAGAACTTCTGTAAAGTTATAAACTTATATAAGAACTTTTGTAAAGTTATAAACTGATATAAGAACTTTTGTAAAGTTATAAACTTATATGAGAACTTTTGTAAAGTTATACACTTATATAAGAACTTTTGTAAAGTTATAAACTTATATAAGAACTTCTGTAAAGTTATAAACTTATATAAGAACTTTTGTAAAGTTATAAACTTATATGAGAACTTTTGTAAAGTTATAAACTTATATAAGAACTTTTATAAAGTTATGAACTTATATGAGAACTTTTGTAAAGTTATAAACCTACACAGGAGCTTTTGTAAAGCTATAAACTTATATAAGAACTTTCATAATGTTATAAACCTACATAAGAACTTCAGTTCAGTTCATTTTCTGTAATCACTTAATCCTAATTAGGGTTGCGGGGAGGCTGCTGCCCATCCCAGCTGACTCCAGGCGAGGGCAGAGTACACTCTGGACAGCTCACCAGGCCATTACAGGGCAGAAACATGCTGATGGCTTTGCAGTTCCTCTTGTCAATAGTAAGCAATGGTTCTTTTACATGAACCTCTCACCATAGACAGTGAGAGACATGGCTGGCCTTTGATAACCCAGTCAGTGCACTGGGGGGGACAGTGACAACTTGTGGTGAGTGGGGCTTGAACTCCCAATCTTATGATCAGTGATCCAGCACCTTTACCACTAGACCACCACTGCGTCCCTCATAAGAACTTCCGTAAAGTTATAAACCTGCATAATAACTTTTTGCATATAAATGTTGACAAACAAGAGTCAGGACGTCTGGTCCTCTTTGCTTAGGTTGGTCCGCGACCCGACCCTGGACTTAGCAGAAGATGATGATGATGATGATGATGATGATGATGATGATGATGATGATGAACAAGAGTCAGAAACACAAGAGTCAGAAAATGACAACCTTATGTGAGGATGTGTCATAAGTTTGACTAAACATGTTGTAAACATAAGTCGGCCGTTTATTTTTACTCGCACATAAGAATGTTACATTTCACATATGTATTGTATGATGGCACTCTGAAGTCAAAACATGTATGAAAGTGACATTGTGACCATATTTGTGTCCTCAGCATGTGTGTCAGACTCCCATAAAGTAAACTTATATTTAGATAAATATTAGAAGATGACACAGGAGCATTTTGGCGGAATGTGGCACAAGAAGCAAGATTAGGAACCTCCTCTTATTTTTCAGATGAGTTGATGCACTCATGGCTCAGACGTGAGGTGTTAATTCTTTGGATCTGAATCTGTTGTCGTTGCTACTATTACAACACCAAGCTATTCTCAGCTTACTTGTTGTAATTCCGTCACTTTTCCATGTCGTAATATTAATTAAACGGTTGATATGACAGTCTGAAACGCCTCTTTATTGCATCCCCACCCCGCCCCTGTGCGCTAACCGGAGAACATGGACTGTGGGTTGAAGAACCGAGCAGCTCCTCTACCTACAGTTAACGACTCCTCAAGGTCACACTCTATTCGGGCAGGTTCGGCTCCATCTATCAAGCAGTTAAAACCAGACACCACATTTCTTTCGCAAATTGATCGGCAATCCCCCTCCTTCGCTTGTACTTCTGTCTCCGACAAAGTTGAAGACCGGAATTTTAAGGACAAATTACTGCTGATAGAAATGGGAATACAATTCTGCTGGTGTTATTTTCTCTTCTGTAATATATTAATATTCACACGTGAGTTTTTATCAGAACTAATTATTAAGAAGGCGAGGCACTGCAGTAGACATTCTATACAGCATTATGACATTAAGCAATATATATATATATATATATATATATATATATATATATATATATATATATATATATATATATATATATATATATATATATATATATATATATATATATATATATATATATATGTGTGTGTGTGTGTGTGTGTGTGTGTGTATATATATATATATATATATATATATACATACATATATATATATATATACATATATATATATATATATATATATATATACATACACATTTTTTTCCTTTTATTTCTCAGCCACTTAGTCCTAATTACAGTTGTGGGGCGGCTGGTGCCCATCTCAGCTGACTCTGGATGAGGGCGAGGTACACCCTGGACAGCCCCCCCCCAGACCATAACAAGGCAGACACTCACACAACTGTTCACACTCACTCTCACACCTGGGGGAGATTTGGAACTGCCAGTTAATGTTCTGTGCATGTTTTTGGACTGTGGGAGGAAACCGGGATACCGGAGGAAACCCACGCAAGCACTGGGAGAACATTCAATCACCACACAGAAACACTCGAACTCGGAACCAAACCCAGGACCTTCCTGATAGCCACTGCGCCACCAGGTTCATTTTCTCAGGCGCTTAATCCTAATTAGGGTCACGGGGAGTCTGACGCCCACCTCAGCCAACTCTGGGCAAGGGCAGACTGCACTCTGGACAGATCGCCAGTCCATCGTAGGGTGGATATCGGATAATGCAGTTAGTAGACTTCAGGAACACCCGTTACCGTGGTAACATGTCAATAATGGGACTTGAAACTCCGATCTTGGGATCAGTAATCCAGCTTCCTACAGCTGGGCCAACACTGGCCCTCATTTATACTTTCATTCACTTGCTGCACCACCAATTCCTTCTCTGGCCACATAGAAATTGGAGCCCAAATCAGTTGACTTTGGGAAACTATTTGTATTTTATTTTCATTTACTGTATCAATTGCACGGTTTATTCAGCTTCTGCATTAAACCCATTCAAAATGAGCACACACACACACACACACACACACGCAGAGAGAGAGAGAGAGAGAGAGAGAGAGAGAGCACTGGACTGCGGTGCATTGTGACGCCTGGAGAGCAGTGGACAGTGATTAGGTGCCTTGCTCAAGGGCACTTCAGCCATAAAGATGGAGGAGGGGGAGGTGCAGCTCACTTTCCCCACCAACACATTTTTCCAGATTGTCTGAGAATCAAACCAGCGACCGTCTGGTTCCACATCCAGTTCTCTCACCATTACGCTGCGGCTTCCCCTGGGTCAGTCACACTGTGTCAGTCCCCTGGAAAGCCAGTCCACCACAAGCCCAACACACATATACTCAGACCGAGAGGCAATTCCAAACACCCTCAAACCTGAAAGGGTCTTTGGACTCTGGGAGGAAACTGGTGTACCCAGAGAAAACCCATGCAAGCACAAGGAGAACATGCACACCCAACACAGAAATGCCCGCTCCGAGCCCAGAACCTTATTGCTGTGAGGCGGACGTTCTAATCACTACACCAGGGTGTCGCCC
>CM045732.1:3857974-3875474 GCA_024760905.1 Plotosus lineatus
CTCGCTCATTCAAAAGATTTATTAAACAAGTTCTGTTTGGACTTTCAAGGTCAAATGTAGTTAATAATAAAAAGGTTATACGTGCTCTATCTCCAAAATTTCATAATCTTGCTCTCACGTTGACCTTTGAACTTGACATTAAAGAATCAAATCAGCTTTGAGAATCAGGGACGGCAGCGTCCCCATCAAATGTGGTGAAAATCCATGCATAGGTGTGGTCAGGATTTTCTTTCTAAACAAATTAAAAAAAAGATAAAGATAAAGATAAGAGATCTTCATTATCAACTGTTACATGAACAATGAAAATCAGTTTGGCAGCAATTATAAAAGAAAATGCACACACACACACACACACACACACACACACACACACACACACACACACACACACACACACACACACACACACACACACACACACATACATACTGTATTAAGGTGCCACAAAAAAAAAAGAGTTAAATTTCTAATTTCTATTGACCTGCCCCCTGAATGTGTTCAGAATTCCCTTCCTTCCTTCCTTTCGGCTTTTTCCCCTGTCTCGGGAGTCGCCACAGCACATTTTGATTTGGCACAGGTTCTTACGTCGGATGCCCTTCCTGTCACAAGGAACCCTTTAACAAGGGACAGAAACACGCTGACGGCTTTGCAGCTACTCTTTACGAAAGTCAGCAATGGTTCTTTTACATGAACCTCTCACCATTGACAGTGACAGACATGGCCCGCCTTTGATAACCCAGTTAGCTGCACTGGGGACTCAAACCCCCAACCTTAGGATCAGCGATCCTGCACCCTAACCACTAGACCACCAAGAATATATATATATTCTTTTCTTTTCCTTTCGGCTGTTCCCTTCAGGGGCCACAGCAAATCATCTTCCTCCATCTCACCCTATCCTCTGCATCTTCTACTCTTACACCAACTACCTTCATGTCCTTATCCCATACACACATATACAGAAGGGTGAATGAGATGTCAGAAGTGCAGGTTATACTCCGGGTAAGAGGTGGAGCTGTTAATTAGAAGGTGCTGAAATGTTCTGATGTTTGAGACCTGCTCTAAGCATGACTATTACACTGACCAGGAAGGTGGTCCGTTTGAAGGTTATTCAGTCAGTGTTTGTGATGGTGCTGGTGCTGCTGGTGCTGGTGCTGGTGCTGGTGGTGGTAGTTACACTTTTAACAGCTTGAGGATAAAAGTTGTTCTTGAGTCTGTTAGTTTTTGTTTTTGTACCTTTTTCCAGAGGGGGAAGAGAGAACAGGGCGTGTCCAGGGTGTATGGGGTCCCTGATTATTTCACTGATTCTTCCCTGAAGTCTGTCAGTGTAACTACCCATGAGGGGGGGTAGTGTAGTTCCAATCACCTGCTCTGCTATCTTCACCGCCCGCTGCAGGGTCTCCCTGTCCTCGGCAGTACAGCTACTGAACCACACTGTACAGCAGTAGGTCAGAAGGCTCTCGATGGCAGAGCGGTAAACGTTCGTCAGTAGGACTCGGGGTAGACGGGCTTGTCGGAGCTTCCTGAGTATGTAGGTCCTTTGTTTCACTTTCCCCACCTAGTGGGAGATGATTGTGTTCCAGGTGAAGTCAGCAGAGATATGGAAGCCCCTCTCCACCCTCTCAAACTCCTCGCCATCAATGTAGAGCTCAGTTTGTTTCCATCTCCTGAAGTCTATTATCATCTCCTTGGTTTTGAACATTTTTACCTGATTGTTGTTGTTCAACCATCCCCTCAGATGCTGTATGTACCTCCTTCCTGTAGGCTGACCCGTTGTGATCTGTAATCAAATCTATGACAGTGGTGTTGGTGGATTTGATGTTGGTGTTGCTGGTGTGAGTGAGGGAACAGTCAGATGTGAAGAAGGAGAAGAGGAGGGGGTTAAGAACACACACCTGTGGTGCACCGGAGTTCAGGAAGAGCGTGGATGAAATGTGTTATCATATCCTGATGTTCTGAGGTCTGTAGCTGTGAAAGTCCAGTATAGGGGTGCATAGTGATTTCAATAGGCCCAGATTGTGCAACATCTGGACCAGTTTATGTGGTTGGACTGTGAATAGCGGAGCTGAAATCTACGAATGACATCTTCACATAGGAGTTGCTGCTGTCCAGCTGTGTAAGGGCTGTGTGAGGACTGTGTGAGGGATGCGTGAGGGCTGTGTGAGGGCTGCGTGAGGGCTGTGTCAGGGCTGTGTGAGAGTGTTGTGTGAGGGTTGTATTGATGGAATTCTCTGTTGACATGTTTGCTCCGTATACAAACTGATGAGGATCAAGGTCAGCAGGGATGGCAATCTTAATGTGAGACAAGACACGGCTCTCAAAACATTTGGGTGTTAGGGCAACTCGTGGTGGTTGTTTAGGCAGCCTGCTGTGCTCTTCTTTAGCACTGGGATGATGGTGTCTATTTTGAGGCAGGTGGGAACCGTACATTAGAGGAGGAAGAGGTTAAAGATGGTGGTGAAAACCCCTGCTAGCTGATCTGCACCTGCTTTAAGTACCCTTCCTGTTACTCCATCTAGACCGGTAGCTTTCTTCGTGTTGACTCTCCACAGGGTGGCTCTGATCTGTTGATGCTGCAGCTGATAGGGTCATCGCCCATCTCTGGAAAAGCAGCGAACAGACGGACTGTGTGTTTTGGTAGAGTTAATAAATTGTAGCTTAAAATGGCTAATCAGTGCTAATTGCTCATTTCATTGAACTACTTCATGTACATTTTTAGATCCTCCCACAAATGGCTCAGGTGCTATAGGAATGAGTTCCTCTGTCCATCGCGTTTTAGTTTTTGGATATTTATTTGCCACGCCCTGAAGCTAACGCTTTTAAACTTGGTATTCTTGCATAGTATAATGGCTGGGCTGAGTTTATATATGTGTGACCTTGACCTACTTTTCAAGGTCACAGAGTCAGAGCTGTATATTCGGCTTCCAGACATTCAGCTGAAGCTGGAGCTGTAAAACTTGTTTTGTTTTATACTGGCGTAGTACCAAATGGTTCTTTTCATGGTAGCATCTGGACCCCTGTTGTCTGTTTTTATTTGTTCAACAATGACCAAAATGTCACCCAGAAGTATCCTGATAGTTCAGTTTATCAAGAAGAGGCCATCTCATGCTCTATCCACTCCGGGGTGGTTGTTTAGAAGTGTACTGCTGTTAGCGCGTGTGCTGTCTGAGATGTGATGCTGATTGTGTAACTGCTGGTAATCTGTCAGAGCTTCAAAGCCAGGAGAAGGTCCACACTTGATGAGCGTGTGGTATTGATGCTTATCGTGGCTTGCTTTTCTACTCAAGGGGGGAAAAGTAACAAAAGAAAAACATCATAGTATGGCGAGAATTAATAAGTGAAGAAACCAGACAGAAATAAATATCGCAATCAGGAATTCGTTCAGGTTCCCCGAGGAGATGATTGTTCCAGAGCGAGAAAAAAAAGCCCCTGAAATTGCTTAAATCGCTAATTTGTGTATCTCTAGTCATGTATCTTTTTCCTGTTATCACAACGCTCGGTCTGTCGGCAGTTACAATCTCATTAAACAATCCAAACTGCAGAGCTGACGATGGTGATACTATACTGCTGCGATATGTGTCAACAGTAAAATATCTGAAACTATTATTTGGTCCGTTTAGTTCGTTTCTGGTCCGTGAGCAGCAGTAATATCAGTAATCTGGGTGAAAATTGCAGGCACTCACACTTTTAATTTTTTTCTTCATACAGTATCAAGGGCAATGATTGGGCTGGTCGTGAGGTGCCAGATTACCGATTGTTACGTATGCCAAATGGATTTGATCGGACGAGCCCCCAATTTTGTTACGTATGGAATTTATAAGAATAAAATTGTCCTGTGAAACCAGTAAAGCACCACAGACCACAACATAAACTATATACAATTTAAACAAGGCAAGGCGAAATAACACTTACAGGTAAGTGTTGGGTTTTTACACCTGAGCCGAATGGATTATCAGGCTGGTGCTTATCCATGGTTTCTGTAGCATGAAGCAACCAGGAGTTCAACACCCCCTGGATAGGACGCAGGTTACTGTCCCAGTTTATTCTACTGGTACCCATTTATACTGCTGGGTGAACAGAGGCACACTTGTGGTTGAGACCTTGCCCAGGGGTCTTAGCACAGTGAGGGTCTCAATGGGATTCGAACTCACAACCTCCCGATCATGAGCACAGCACCCTAACCACTACACCACTGGCCCCATGCCTCAGCACAGCTTAAATCTCAACCAAAATACAAATTAAACAAATGGTCCCATAGTCACCAAGCACCTGTAGCATGGTAAATTTAGAAGTGGCATGTGCACTGGCAGGGAAAGGCTTGGAATCCCGCGTTAGACAGAAACAAATGATTAAAGTCCTCGCATTGGCTGTGGGTGAACGTGGACGATGGACTTTGGCGATGAAGTTCCGAACGACGAAACCTGGGTGAAGTTTCCATAATCCGCCTTGGATGAGATGAGCCACTGAGATGAGTTTCCCCAGAGGAATTGTGCACCGAAGAGACCCAAACAGACTGGAAGAGCCTCGAAGAGGCTGGAGCCAGTCGGCACCAGGTCCTTAATATAACCTCCCCAAAGTTCTGGAAAGTTTCATTCTTGAAGGTTCTCAATCACCAGGTCCATCTCGAAGTTTCCAGACCCCCTTACAGCTGAGTCATACCTGTGACACTAGTTACAGCACACTCTGAATCTAATTATGTACACCGTTTACACACTCACATTTATATACATGCCCCTAACACAATCCTAATATTGGGGGTTCAAGTCCTACACTCAACAGGTTGCCACTGTCCCTCCAGTGCACTAACTGGGTTATCAAATTCCAGCCCTGAGTCTAATCAGGATTAAGTCATTCAAAAAAAAACAAAAATGAAAACAGTCTCAAAAGTTTCCAGATCAACCCTTTATACATTGTGAGCTTAGTATGATAACCTATCTGAAAACATTAAACTGTTGTATATTATTTGCTTATTTTAATAAAA
The DNA here is from genome assembly GCA_024760905.1 of Plotosus lineatus. Lineage (NCBI taxonomy): Eukaryota > Metazoa > Chordata > Actinopteri > Siluriformes > Plotosidae > Plotosus > Plotosus lineatus. The sequence continues at coordinate 3,862,953 of CM045732.1, forward strand.
TTTCATCATTATCTGTAACTGCTTAATCCTAATTAGGGTCACGGGGAGGTTGGTGCCCATCCCAGCCAACTACAGGCTAGGGCACAATACACCCTTGACAGCTCGCCAGGCAATCGCAGAATGGAAACACTCTGATGGCTTTGCAGCTACTCTTGTTGAAAGTCAGCAATGGTTCTTTTACATGAACCTCTCACCATAGGCAGTGAGAGACATGTCTGGACTTTGATAACCCAGTTATCTGCATTGAGGGGACAGTGACAACCCGTGGAGAGTGGGGCTAGAACCCCCAACCTTAGGATCAGTGATCTTGCACCTTTACCACCAGGCCACCACTGCCCATTTAATAGTTGTATTTGCTGTTAATAAAACTATTTTAAAAGAACATAGAAGTCATTTCAAGAAGCACATAGTTACATGTGCACGTGCTGATTCATGTCAAGGGGTAATTTGGAGTCAGCATTGTGTTTTTGGAGGTATAGAGGAAACCAGGAAACCGAGAGGATAGCCTCAGATACAGAGGCAGAGCATTCGAAACATGTCACCCATCACCTGTAACCCACACTCAGGACTGAACTTAAGTACTGGAACTGCACCTCCATTCACACCACTCTTGCTTTGCACTGAACAAATTTCTCACTACATTAAGTCGACATAATATGAGCTGTGTTGTCTTTTTCATTTTGTTCCAGCTTGTGAAGTTGGCTTCTACAAACCTTTGGCTGGAGGTCAGCTTTGTGCTAAGTGTCCTCTCCACAGTCACTCAGACACCAGAGCAGCACTTACTTGCCCTTGCGATGCCAACTACTTCCGGGCCTCAACGGACCCTCTTGGCGCGCCTTGCACAAGTAGGCTGCAGACATTGGAAGTCATTAAAGAATTGAAATTACAGATTTAAGACGCTAACAGACCAGGACTTTTCTTGAAAAAAAAAAAAAAAAAAAAAAGAAGAAGAAGAAGTTCACTTAGATCTGCAAGTCTGATCATTTTGTCAAATCTTTATTGTCTCACAATTACACTGTTCTCTCACCCTTCTCTCGCTACAGGACCCCCCTCGGCCCCAATTAATGTGATTTCATCTGTTAATGGAACTACTGTTAACCTGGAATGGAGTTCTCCTCTGGACACGGGAGGTCGCAAGGATCTCACCTATGATGTACAGTGTCAGAGATGTGCAAAGGATGGAGGGCAGTGTGAGAACTGCAATGTCGGGGGAAACCCTGTCAATGGAATACTAGGAGCTGCTGTCAGAGGCCAAGCAAGTACCGGTGGAGGGACCACTGGTGGCGGAGGAAGTTTAGGTGGAAATGGATTAATGTCAAAAGCAGGTGTCACCTCAGTCAAGTACATTCCTCAACAAAAGGGACTAAAGGAGCCATGGGTCAATGTGGTCAACCTGATGGCCCATACTAACTACACCTTTCACATCCTGGTGATGAATGGAGTGACGCACTTGAGCAAGGAACCACCACCTTACGTCATGGTCAACATTATGACAAATCAGGCAGGTAGGAGACTTTTAATATACAACTAGTAGCTGATAAAGCTTGGTTTCTCTAGGGCAGTGATTCCCAGCCCGGTTCCTGGAGAGGAAACCTCTCTCCATTCAACCATAATCATCCCTACCAAAATCATCTACATCTACTTAAAACTTTGACATTAAGGCTTAAGGCAATGATTGGACCTATCTTGTGTGCACCATTATGACTGAAGCTAAAGTCTTCAGGGGGGTAGGGTTGCATACCTCTGCTCTAATGTTTGGAGGTAGATCTTACTTGAACTTGCAAGTACGATACAATCTTCAGCAAATCAGCAACATGCTCTTCAGTTGCCTCCTTGGTTTACTGCAGTGTTTCTCCACCACATAATGTTTTGCAAGAACATATAATCTAATCCCAAAGACTAAAAAAATAAATAAAATTAGAATATGACTTTTCTTTTTGCTTTTCCAGCTCCCTCTCAAGTGATGGCTGTCCATCAGGAGAACACTAGCACAAACAGCATCACCCTCATGTGGCATGAACCCGAGCAGCCCAATGGAGTAATCCTGGAGTACGATATTAAATATTTTGAAAAGGTGGGACAATTTGCTTGTATATGAAGTTTGCTGTTGGGAAAAAGAACTGAATGAATGAAGAATAGCATCAAGGCAGTTAATTTCTAAATAAATATGACAGCAGGGATAATTATGTTACTGTGTCAGATTAAATGTGAACATGGATTTCCCCTCCCCCCAAGGTACAAATGACCAGCGTGAACCATTAGTGAAGGGTCACGTTTGTTTACGGCTGAGGTCAGCTGAAGATCGTTCAAATTCAATCACATGGCTGAATGGCAGCTTCATTTAATTGAATGGAAATTACCAACCAGTGGCGGTTTGTCATGATTTGGTCTGATTATTAAAATTGACAATGAACGGCAAACAGCATGAGCCGTGCCAAGCACTGGGGAGCCGTTAATTTTCGTGTGAGCCTGGAGCTTTGCCGCTTAATGGGCCAAGAGGGATCTCAGCTGTGTGGGGGAATTAGCAAACAGTGATCTGCACCACACGGAGAGCAAATGAGATTTACATGCAATTGTTTATGAGGTTGAAGTGCTTTTCAAGGTAAAGACACAATTTATTAATGATTGCCTGAGGTGGAAGATCATGACATACTGTGAGATGTTTCTTGGGATTAGATTAAACTCTGTCCTGGTCTTCATAGCCCAATAGTCAAATTGATTAGTCTTTTTTTTTTCTCGAAAGCTTATCTTTGATAAGTTTGATAAAGACAACCATTTGAAGGAACCTCTGTCAATGAGATGCTGTTGTATGTATGGTATTTGGGTAGAGAAGGTGTGGAGAAAGTTGAGGTGGACTGAATTACATCAGCGTGTCCCAGAAGCCACTTGTTCAGGCTGAAAAAACTGAAAGTATATGTCTGAAATTTTATCACAGGACAATGAGCAGCATAGCTACTCCACCCTGAAGTCAAAAACAACAAGCGCTAAAGTGTCTGGCCTCAAACCTGGGACCAGCTACATCTTTCAGATCAGAGCCAGGACCTCTGCTGGATGTGGACGCTTCAGCCCTTCTGTGGAGATTCAGACTGGGAAAGCAGGTCAGCAAGCATGTCTTTATAGGAACATTCCTCAAACAATGGACATAGATCAGCCATAATATTAGCACCACTTCCGCAGTCCAATGCATGATGAAAATACTTATAATCACCAGCATGAATAATTTCAGCAGTCACTCTCCTGTAAGACCTTTGTTAATTGTTGTATCAAGAAGCCTTGGACAGCTATAGAAAAATTTTAACTCACTGGTTATCTCCTCTTGGACCATCGTTGGTAGAGATGTACCATGTACCAGGTACAGTCTACCAACAAGCTGTTTTGGAGATGATTAGACCCATTCATCTGCAATGGTGGCCTAGTGGTAAGGGGCTGGGTTTCTGATCCTAAGGTTGGCGGTTCAAGCCCCACTGTCAACGGTTGTCAGTGATGTCTGCACAGTGCTGCTAACTGGGTTATCAAAGGCTGCCATGCCTCTTGTTGTCTATCGTGAGAGGTTTGTGTAAAAGAGCCATTGCTGACCTTTGTAAAAAAAAAAAAGGAGTAGCCATCAGCATGTTTCTGTTCAACTGCCCATGGTGTACTCTGTACTCTCCCAGAGTTGGCTGAGATGGGCACCAGCCTCCCCATGACCATAATTAGGATTAAACAGTTCAAAAAATGATTGAATGAACAATAGACCCAGTCATTTAGCCATCATGATGTGGCACTTGTCAAAAGACCCTTACACTTGCTTGTTTTTTTCCTGCTTACAACACATCAACTTCAATAACTGAGTGGCCTCCTGGCTTAAGGTCTTCAGACTATAGAAGGAAACCGGAGAACATTAAGGAAACCCACACTAGTATCGGACAGGTTTCAGGCTTCGCACAGAAAGGCCCTCAGCTAAGATTCAAATTCTGAGCCTTATTGCTAAATAAACACCATCCCACCCCCCTACACACTCGAATAGCACAGAATGGAACTAGATTACAATCAAAAATTAAATTGAATAGAATTCAGTAGAACTGAGGAAAATTGAAAAGAACCAGCAGTACAGAATGTTGTTGTTCTTCGTCCTTTGGGAGAGGGAGAGTTGCACATATCGTCAACCTCACTCTCTCGCCCCACTCTACCCGAGTCCGGTTACACGACATAGTCGAGACGGCTGGGGATATGTCAGGATGCGGTGGATGGCCAGCGGTATCCTATGTGTTTCACTGTGCCCTGGTTGCACCCCACGACGCTTTACTAGGTTCGCCTTCCTGTCTGCTGAACCAATTTGACCAATTTGGTTTCTTCTGCACAATCAAGTCGCACCCAGTCTTCAGATGCACACGTAGACAGGTCCTACTCTTACTGACTTTCTTGTTCCATGCAGATGGGGCAGTGGTGGCCTGGTGGCAAGGTGTTACACCACTGATTCTAAGGTTGGGGGCTCAAGATTCTCAATAGGTTGTTACCGTCCCACCCAGTGCAGCTAACTGGGTCATCAAAGGCTGGCCATGTCTCCACTCTCCATGGTGAGAGGTTCATGGAAAAGAACCAGCAGTACAGAATACTGTAGAAAACAAGTCGAGTCCTCCGGTAAATTTGATAAAAGAGTCTTAAGCGTTTTTGGACAGAATTAGGCAGGATGCAAAAGGACCTCCAGAACATTCTAAGCAAAAGATGAATCTCCTCCAGTGCACCGAGTGGACATTCTAGCCCTGGAATTATGACCGTGATACAGTCCTACAGACGATCCGGGTTCTAAAGCCATCCGGATTTAGTGACACTGGATCATCAGCTTTAATGGAAACGTCTGCCTGGGATTTGATGACACGGTTGTCCTGCACTCAATCCACATCGCGATTTCTATAATCTTTTGGACTGCTTCTAGGTCGAAACAGATATCTGATATTCTCGGGCTGTTTATCTGAATGACATGGCTGGTGATTTCACTGCAGTGAGATAAAAAATGATTGACAGCAAAAGATTTTGTGGTTGACTTGAGTTAAAATAATAATTGACGAATAATTAGCATATTGTTTATTAATATATTTGACGCATATATTGTTCTTTTTTTTCATGTATGGCTCTATGTGATTGACTTTCCTATCACCATGCAGCCCCCTTACGTTACAACACCGTGACGATTATCTGGATCTCCATGGCGCTGGTGTCTGGACTCATCACATTTTTGGCTCTTTTCATCTGCAGAAAACGGCAAGAGGAGTACTTTGAATCATCTGCTTTTTCTTTCTTTTGTTTCTTTTGAAATTTAGGATGTGATGCCATAAATAAACAATTGTTGATTTGTTTCCATAGCACAACATATTGACATAAGGTGTTGGAGAACTGTGTTGTTGTTTCGACATCTCAATATTTCATGATAGCTCATTATTTCTGTCCGTCATTTTGATTCGGTAATTATCCCGAGTTTGAGAGGAAGATAATTAACAATTATCCTTCGAAGGTGACGCGGATGTCACTGAGATTGCGGATCTATGCTATAAGAATATCGATGCAATATGAATGGGAACATTGGCGCTCATCAATCATACAATAATCGTTTGACAAATCTGACAGCAATGATGCAATAATTCAGCTCAGAGTGGACCAATCAGATCATGGCATTCCTCTGTAGCATATGACAATGTCTACTGTCTATAGATAGCAAACCAATCCGATTGATATTGTTGTCATTATGAGTTATTATCTCATTGTTATAATTCATCATTCTCAGACATTTCCTCAAAATTTTTTGTAATATCTTAATTTATACATTTTATGAACTGACCATGAATAACCCTAATTAGGGTCACAGGGAGGCTGGCACCCATCTCAGCAGATTCTGGGCGAGGGCAAGGGCAGAGCACACCCTTGACAGCTTGACAGACCATTGTAGGGCTAACACTGATGCAACCATTCACACTCATTCTCACACCTATGGGCGATTTGGAACAGACAGTTAACCTACTGTGCATGTTTTTAGACTGTGGGAGGAAACCAGAGTACCCAAAGGAAAGCCACACAATCACGGGGAGAACATGCAAACCCGCACTGAAATGCACCGAGCTGTCTTACTAGAGTCGCAGGGAGACTGATGCCACACACCTCATGTCTCATGTGTATGTCTTTGGACTGTGGGAGGAAACCAGAGTAGCCGGGAGAATCCCAAGCCAACACGGGGAGAGAATGTAAACTCCACACAGAACCCACAACCTTCTTGTTATGAGGAAGATGTGCAAACCATAGCACCACCATTCCACCCATAATAAGCTGTTTAAAATCTACATCATTTATTCCAGATGTTCACTAAGGCTGACTCACACATAACCGGAAGAGCCGGAAATAGTGCAACACCATTTCCGGGTGGTTTCAACTGGAGGAAAAAAAAAACGCCACTCTGATTCAAATAGGCGGCATCTTTGAAAACCTTTGAATATCTTTGACTAGTATAATGATTATTAAATCAAATTTCACCAAATTTCAAACAGCTCCGAATTTTTAAAATTTCATTTTATGTTTTATTTTTTATTTATTTTTATTTATTTTATTTATTTATTTATTTATTTTTTACGAAAAATGCGAATACGAATCATTTATGTCTGATTCGACCAACAATTTTCAAAAATTATTCAAGTCCCTTCCAAATAAAATTCATTTGTATGTTTGGACAAGATTAATTAGTGTTACATGTCACTTCTGCTTCGAAGAATCAGTTCATTGCCAAATAATGCAAATCCAGATTTGTGCCAGACAGCAGTACCTTGACTTGTAAAATTCATCTGTTCTGAGAGCGAGCTCGTAAGTCAAAATGCTCATTAGATAAAAGAAAAAAATCCCATCGGAAATAATAGAAAACCGAATTAATCCGTTCCAACCCCCTGCCAAACTCATATAACCTGCACAAATACATATATTTGAATTAACACTAGTATATTTAAAATAAACATGTGAAAACAATAAATATTTAAGAAGAAGAAGAAGAAGAAGAAGAAGAAGAAGAAGAAGAATACATGTACATTAGCATTAATAATAATTAACAATAAATAATAATAAAACAAGAATAAACAATAAGTCAACTAACCCTTCTGATCATCGACTGTAGTGAAGATGTCACATGGGCAGGTAGGAGATGGTGCAGAACAGAAAGAGGAGGAGGAAGATAATTTTGTGTATGCATGCTACGGATGCCAGAGAGGAAAGGCTTGTGGTGAGCTCCCACAAGGCCAGTGCTTCTCAAATACTGGGGCAATGCTGGGGGGGGCGTATGACCCTGGAGAACATGCTTTTTTGCCATACTGTACTAGAATTAAGTGTAATTTTGTATCATCTATGGTAGGTGGCAGTGGTGCTCTCACTGTGTTCCGTATGGTGTAGGGAAAAAGCACTGAGCAAACGATATGAAGTGCAGTAAACACTATTTATAGTTGCATGCAGGGCTCTGGGTGGGGGGGGGGGTGAATTTTTTTGTTTTTTTTTTGAGAGTGTCACAGAAAATAATTGAGAAGCACTGCACAAGGCGTTCTCGGAGCACAGAGGAATAAACGCGGACGAATACGAGGCTAATTGGCCTGGAAAAGCCAATTCCCCAGCAGAGTTTGTAAATCAAAATTTTGCTGGTTGGATGGGGTGAATTTTTGCTGGATCGAAGCTCATATCATGGAAAATTCATTATAAAAGACACTCACAACTCAAGCTACCTCTGTATCGCAAATATCAGAAATCTGACCGAAATAAATCACAATGCTTCTCAAGCTATGTTTTTATTTTTATATGGCGTTTACATAAATGTAGAAATCAGTGGTTGCGATGTAGATGATGTGTTGGCGTATCGTGTCATGTTATAAAACCTTACAATCTTTCCTGTGTGATTAAAATTATTGTATATCTTTTCTTCAGACACTGTGGCTACAGCAAAGCATTCCAGGATTCAGACGAGGAAAAGATGCATTACCAAAATGGCCATGGTAAAAATAAATAAATAAATAAATAAATAAATATACAAATTTCAGTAATTTTGGCTCTGTGGGGCCAGTATGGCATGCCGGCTGCTCCCTGAGTGCTCCAGTGATGATCACTGTGATTGAAAACAGCTTTCATTCTGCAATATGTGACCAAATGCTAATTCTGTTTATTCCAGTATCATTTCCAGAAGCCAGATTTTATATCGATCCCCACACATACGAGGACCCGTGCCAGGCTGTCCACGAGTTTGCCAGAGAAATTGAAGCCTCCCGGATCAAAATTGAGAAAATTATTGGTTCAGGTATGTTTGTTCGGGATTGTGAGAGTAAATGTAACACACTGAGACGTCTGTACTGCTATTTTTTCAGCCGAGTGAACATGAGCTGAATTTTAATAGATATATCAGACACGATACGAACTCTTCTCAAAGTTTTCACTCCTGATACATGTTCCATCCGATAATTTATTTAATTATATATCAGATAAAATAGAAAAAAAAAACACATTATAGCTGTCGGAGAAGTCTCTGAAGTATTAAATTAAAAATATGGAAATGCATTTCTTCTTCCATACAATACAATTTAATACAAAAGTTTACATACCCCTAGGACAACATGAAAAAAGAAATAACGTATTATTATTATTATTATTATATTTATTTATTTGTTTGGGTTTTTTTTATTTGTTTGTTTGTTTGGTTGGTTGGCTATTTAGTTTGTTAATTAGTCTTTTGCAGATTTTATGAGTTTAAAGTTCTCCCGTCACTTGTGACTAGCCTACGAGTTTTATCTTCCATTATCAGTTAATTCTAGATGAATGTAAAGGTTTCCTGGTGAAACCACCTCCGCTCACTAGCTTAGTATCTCTTAGTCACCTGTGCTGCATCTTGCTTTGGTTCTGTATCTGTTTACAATATCAATAACGTGATGGCATGGCTGGAGGAACCATCTTGTTCATGCATGATAACTTGGTGGTGCAACAGTGATTGGTAGAACGTGTAAAAGTCTGAGTTCCAGTGGTAAGACAAAAAAAGAAGAATGGAAATGATTTCAAGAGAAATAATAAAAACAGTGATGGTATTAATATATTATCAATGGCGGCCAGTGCAGGGCTCATTAACACTCGCGTACAGGAGGAAACAAATGGTTTGAGAAAGACGTGACAGATTTCAAGAGATGCCACCACATACATTTTTATTTAATACACTGGGGATATGAATGGGAAGTTTTAGAGATGTACTGCGCAGGTCAAGGTAGTTTCCAAGATCGAAACTCAGTTATACGACAGCAGTGTGGTCAAAAACATCAAAGCTGGTGTTCAACCTGACAGATTTTTATAAATCTGCCTTTTCGTGATGTAAAATCGCTCAGAACGTTATATGCTGGTTCAAACCATTCTTAGTTGTATAAAGTCCATATTGATGTCGAGTTGACTGGTTGGTACTTCCCCATATCTTGATATTTAAGATCTCCTCTCAGCCTCGGTACTCTTTCTCAGTCCTTTCCACCCCTCTCTCAACCCACGTCATACCCCTCTTAACCACTCACGAAACCTTCAGCCATTTCTATCAGAATATGCCTTCGGATGGTGTTGGCGCCACTTTAGAGCCGCTGGTCCGATATAGTAGTTTTCATTAGTTTTCCGTTTTACTGATGTACTGGGCCTCTCGATCGGCCACCACTGCCACATTTTAGCACAAAAAAATGACATCGATGTTGTACCCAGTGCACCTGATGCTATATTTAAGTAGCAGAAACCATTGGAAATGGGTAAAGAAGTGTCCAAATACTTCTTGCTTACTTTTCCATCCATTGTTTTTCTGAACTGTTTAGTCCTAATTAGGGTCAAAGGAAGGCTGGAGCTCATCTCAGCCTACTCTGGGTGAGGACAATGTACACCCTGGACAGCTTGTCAGGCCATCGCAGGGCAGAAACACGCCGACAGCTATGCAGCTCCTCTTGTCAAAAGTCAGTAATGGTTCTTTTACATGAACCTCACACCATAGACAGTGAGAGACAACGCCGGCCTTTGATAACCCAATTAGTGCACTGGAGGGGACAACAGTGACATTGTATTGAGAAATGGGCTTGAACTCCCGACCTTGGGATCAGTGATCTAACACCTTTACCACCAGGTGTGGTGTAAAAGAACCATTGCTGACTTTTGACAAGAGTAGGCTGTAAAGCCGCCAGCGTGTTTCTGCACTGCGATGGCATGACAAGCTGTCCAGGGTGTACTCTGCCCCTCGCCCGGTGTTGGCTAGGATGGGTGCCAGCCTCCCCGAGACCCTAATTAGGATTTAGCAGTTACAGAAAATGAACTGAAGTTTATAGTTATTTAATATATATATATATATATATATATATATATATATATATATATATATATATATATATATATATATACATATTACCATTTGTAACTGTCCAACTAAAGTTACAGGGAGTCTGTGGCCTATCTCAACTTACTCTGGGTGAAGGCAGGGTACACCCTAAACAGTTCACCAGTCCATCTCAAGACCAAGATACTTGCAAACAATCACATATAGGATCAATTTTGAACGGCCAATTAGCCTAATGCGCATGTCTTTGGACTGTGGGAGTAAACCGAAGTACCTGGAGGAAACTCATGCAAGTAGAGAGAGGGAGAGCATGTAAACTCCACACAGCAACATCCTCTTCGAACCCGGAACCTTTTTTCTATGAGACTGCTGAGCAAACCAATACACTAGCATTAGTAATAATTTATTAATTACTTCTAGGTGTTCTTAGTTATATTTCTGTCTTGGAGTTTTCTTGGGGGAGGGGCGGAGTCATTTAATCATCACTCTTTACACCAGTTGTTCACCGATTCTTAATGCTGCAGTTTTCATATTATGAACAAATCAAGATACAGTTGTACCTCACCTTACGAAATGAATCCGTTCCAGAGTCTTTTTCGTCACCTGGATTTTTCATAAGTAAACACATTTTACATGTAAAATGAGTGATTCGTTCCAAGGCCCTCAATACTACCCTTTAAAAATGATAATCGCATACCTTTTAAGGTACTTACTTCATGTTGACCATGTCTTCTTAGCAGAGTTATAATCTTACAAATGTTTATGCAAGATTAAAAGCCTGAGGCAAAAAATAAAGTTGCAATGAGCACACTCAAATAACTCATGACACAAGCTGCTGCTCAAGGGATCTGTGTCATCCCTCCTAGCCAATGGGAGGCCAGCAGGGTGGGATGTTGGGAGATAGTCAATGGGAGATCAACTCGTGCATTATTTTATTGTTTGCATGGCCCATTTGAATGTTTGAATGACACGTCTGGCGTGTTTCGTAGGAAATTGTTTCGTATACAGAACAAAAAAAATTTTGGAAAACTTTTTTGTAATGTGGATTTTCTGTTTGCTGGGACTATCGTAAGGTGAGGTAACACTGTATATGAAAAATAGTTTAAAAAAGTATATAAGATCATGACTGAAACAAAAGATGGCTCATCTTAATGAACCCTATGTCCAGCCCCTGCTGTGGGTCTGGAATGGTCTGAAAGTCATGAATGAAAGTAGAGCGGTGTAACCATCCGTGTTGCAGGAGAATTCGGGGAAGTGTGTTACGGCCGTATGAGACTGCCGGGGAAGCGGGACGCCCCCGTGGCCCTGAAGACGCTGAAGGTCGGCTACACCGAGAAACAGAGGCGAGATTTTCTGAGCGAAGCCAGCATCATGGCCCAGTTTGACCATCCTAATGTGATCCGTCTGGAGGGGGTGGTGACACGAAGTAAGTTTTCTACTCATGAATATCATTTAAAATTAAAAATAGAGATTTTAAAATGGGTTTGGTCACCAGGACATTTCATCACTTGTCTTATCTGTCTGTCTATCTGTCTGTCTGTCTGTCTGTGTCTATCCTGCCCAGGTAAACCTGTAATGATCATTACTGAATACATGGAGAACGGCTCTTTGGATTCGTTCTTAAGGGTGTGTAAACTCTGGTGTCTCTATTTTGCATATTGATAAAATACCCATGTCATTACAATAAATGAAGCTTGGAAATGTAGGTATTGTTTTAAGTCCCTCTTATATATTAATATAACATTAACATTATGCTAGTCAGGGTTCCATCACCAGCTCTTGCTCTTGTTGTGTCTTGTCGAATGCCATCCCTGTGGCTGAAGGTTGGCAGCTCTATTCTCATAGAGACCTCTTAGCAGATTATCCACAGGGCAGGTTGCCAGGTATTTTCCATAATCCTCACACAGCACCTGAAATTCCCAGGCAATCTTCCATCCAAGAACTTACAAAGTCCAAACCCATTAGCCTTCAAGATCAGACAGGATTGCACATTCACAGGCTGACTGAAGGGCACCAGCTTGGAACCGTTTAAATTAAAATCTTCTGCTACTCATCCCTTTTTAGCCATAAAACCAAAACCATGCAGAGAAAAGTCAACAAATTTGGCAGCATGGTGGAGGGTGATGTTCCAACAACACTCTAGAATTTTGCATCCATATGTCACATGGCCTGGCAGATATCTTTGATTGATT
>CM045732.1:3880474-3995474 GCA_024760905.1 Plotosus lineatus
GAGTCTTTTACATGCCTACAGCAGGCAGTCAGTCACATGACCGACCTTGGACAACCCCGTTGGCTGCACTAGAGGTACAGGAGACAATGTGGCTTATTTTACTTTTATTTTGACGTGTGATAACGGTGGCCACCTGTTTGGGTGCCTAAAATAACTCGCTCAGAAAATGGTCAGGGTCTGATTTTGTGATTCAAGCATTATCTACTCTGAATAATAGTTTATAGTCCTAAGATAGTGGACCAATCAGATCGTACCATTCCCTTGTAGTTTAACTAATAGAGTTAATCAATTCTAAATCAATTAAGACTATAAAATGAGCGACTGTTGGTAGATCTCACACATTGTGCACAAAGGTTCGATTTGGTTCTGCTCCATTCTCTGAATGTCTACTTAAAAATCTGCTACAATTAATATTTATAATATTATTTATCCCTCTCATCTCTGGCCAAGAATTGTTGTTTATCCTGAGATTGTAAACCAATCAGATTGCACCATTCCTATATTTATATATGGGTCAATAAACTGGGACAATTTACAACTACCAAACTTCAAACCTGAATAAATATTTATATGTAAAATATTCTTTCTGAATCAATCCATCAAAATCTTTAGTACATGCCTGAGTGATAATATGTCAAAATATGTACATATGGTGAACATAGTTTTTGAAATAATTAAAATACTTTCTCGTTTACACTTTTTTCATTTTCAATTTTGTAATAAGAGAACGGCCTCATTATTTTCACATCCTTCTGAGCCTCTGCTAAGGTCTCCACAGGTCCAATAACAGCATGAATCGGAGCATAGGTGCTGCACAAGGAACCACAGAATTTGCATGTGTGTCCATGTTACCTGGTGTGTCTTGTGCTCCACCAATCACTGATGGAGCTGCATTTATTGACTTTAGATAATAAAGAAAAGTTGAACATGTCAAACCCCATCAATCAGCACAGCGTCACTAATTACACATTTATTATCTAAAGATATTATTAGTGAAAAGACAGCTGTTCATTCTCTCCATGTTACAAACTGACTTCCTGAGTCCTACTGATAATTTGATGATGCTGCTGCTTCTCCAAGGAATAAAATCCTACATCTACCAGGACTTGCTGGATATTGGCCTCTCACATTAAAAAAAATAGAAAGAACTAATTTTTTTTTCTAAATTTGCAGAAAATGCAAAAGGTCAGTGTCACACATTTCAGAATTAGTTTTGTAATTCTCTCTCTCTCTCTCTCTCTCTCTCTCTCTCTCTATATATATATATATATATATATATATATATATGTATGTATGTATGTGTGTGTGTGTGTGTGTGTGTGTGTGTGTGTGTGTGTGTGTGTGTGATATAGCACCTTTACAGCATATTAAAGTGCATTATTGTGCTTCTCATAATTAGCTTATTTAGGTTTTCTCTCCTGTCTCATCACAGTGACATTCAGAAACTGGGAGTGACACTGATGGGTCATCAGAAGAAGATTATGACCAGCGTCCAGGTGATGCGAGCGCAGGTGTTAAACCAGAGCGTGCCATCGGTACACGTATAATCACCTGCAGCATCAATATAAATACATAGTCATCTGCTGTATGTGTGTGTGTGTGTGTGTGTGTGTGTGTGTGTGTGTGTGTGTGTGTGTGTGTGTGTGTGTGTTCGGATCGTGTATTACAAACTCTAAAAAAAGAACTCTGAAAGACTCTCCTCCAAAAAGAGAACTTCAAAAAGACTGAACTTCAAGGGTTTCCTCTTCGGCACTGGATTTCGTCTTTTCTTTGATTTTATAGGAAAATCCCTGCATTCATTCTCCAGTAATTGCTCTGATTGTTTGTTATTTCTTTTTTTGTGGGACGTGGCTTCGAAACCACAGGTGATTTAAATCCAGGTGTATATAAGGAAAAGAAAGGAGAGCACTTCACTACCTAAACTGCATTCAAGGTGCAATGAGAGTTTTTAAATGTTGACAAGTGAAAATAAAAATAAGAATAAAAATAGCTGAGAGGAAGAAAGATGTATGGTGTAGTAAAAGTTCAAAATGCATAAAAGCCACATTTTAAATGCAAGGATGAATCAGGAATGCTGAATTATTTGGGTAAAATTTGCATAATAAATGAAGAAAAACGTGAACAAAAGGAAAAAATTAGCAAACAGCAAAAAATGTATTTTGTTTACTACATTTTATTTACATATTTTGATTTTTTTCCTTTTATTTATTTATTTCTAAATATGTTTTGAGTATAAATACAGTAGGTTTGGCAATCATCCAATTTTTTTTCTGAACTCATGGTATATGAGTTGATATCCTATGAGCAGGGGAGCCAATCAGATTGCAGAATTGCTCATATCCAGTGGGTGAGAAATTTTATATATATATAGACATAGAAAAATAGACATATCAAAAGTAAATATATATAAAAAGGACCCCATGGTTTTTCAAAGATTTATATACATTTACAATACAAGTCCGACTCACAGCAACAAGGTTCAGGGTTCGAGTCCCGGGTTTGCTGAGGATGTGTCTGTGTGGAGCCTGCATGCTCTTCCATGCTTGGCTGGGTTTTATCTGGGTGTGCCAGTTTCCTCCTACATTCCAAAGACATTCACATTAAGCCAACTGGCTGTTCCAAATTGCCCCTAGGTGTGAGGATGAATGTGAGTTTGTTGGCCCTGCGATGGTCTAGCAAGCTTTTCAGGGTGTATACCACCTTTGTTCAGAGTCAACTAAGACAGTCTCCAGCTTCCCAGCGACCCCAGTAGGATTAAGTAGCATGTACATAGTAGTCAAGTTGATGGAGACTCATCCCAGCAGGACTCTGACTCGCTTGGTGCATCTCTGCAGCATCACCTTCCTTCCAGCACGGAAGTCCACTCGACAGTCAGAAGGAACCTGTCAGGGAGTCCAGGTCGACCCATGTGGGCTGCTGTTGATTCCTTACCTTTGCACAGTCACCTCACAACAACAAGGTCCTACGTTCAAGTCTGGGCTTGAGACCTTTCTGTGTGGAGTTTGCACGTTCTCCCCGCGATTGGGTGGGTTTCCTCCAGATACTCTGGTTTTCTCCCACGGTCCAAAAACATGCACAGTAGACGGATTCCAAATCGCCCCGGGGTGTGTTTGTGTGAGTGTGAATGGTTGTGTGTGTGTCCTGATCCTGCAATGGCCTGCTGAGCTGTTCAGGGTGTACCCTGCCTTTTTGCCCAGAGTCGGCTAAGATGGGCATTACATCTGAAACTCATCTGATAATAATAATAATAATAATAATAATAATAATAATAATTATGATTATTATGATTATTATGATTATTATTATTATTATGATTATTATTATTATTGTTGTTATTATTATTATTATTATTATTATTATTGTTATTATGATTATTATGATTATTATTATTATTATGATTATTATGATTATTATTATTATGATTATTATTATTATTATTATTATTATTATTATTATTATTATGATTATTATTATGATTATTATTATTATTATTATTATTATTATTATTATTGTTATTGTTATTATTATTATTATTATTACTACAGTTTCAGAGGAGGTGGCACAGTGGCAGAGTGGTTAGCATATTCATCTCACAGCAATAAGGTCCTGCGTTCAATTCCCAGTTCGGATGTTTCTATGTGGAGTTTGCATTTTCTCTGTCCACGTGCTTGTGTGGGTTTCCTTCAGGTATTCTGGTTTCCTCCGACAGTCCAAAAACATGCACAGAAAGTAAATTGACTTTTACAAATCACTCCCAGGTGTGAGTGGAAGTATGAATGATTGTGTGAGTCTTGGCCCTGAGATGGCTGGCAGTTATCCAAGGTGTACCCCACCCTCACCTGGAGTAGGTTGCGATGGGCGCCACCCGCACTCTGACCTTAATGAGGATTAAGCGGTTCAGAAAATGAATGAGTTTCAGATGTGAAGCTCTGGAATCACGGCACTATTTTGACATGTCTGTATATATACTAGTATATATATATATATATATATATATATATATATATATATATATATATATATATATATATATATATATATATATATATATATATATATATATATGAAAGTGTACACTTTGTGTTTTTGTTTTAATAGTTTATAATATCATATAAAAATCTTCTGCATCCCTTTACCGATGATATTTCCAGCTTTTCATGGACTAATTAATTATGTGCATAGCAGGAACTTAAAGGTCAGTTCTGATGTTCTTTTTTTCCAGCCTGTCAGTGAGTGTGCTCAATGAGTTTTAGTTTCTGTCTGCTGATTCAAAAGAATAAAGATGGCCCAACTAGAACGTTCTTCCCTGGAGAAATGTGAAGCTCATCGATTTGTGCCGCTAAGCTTCACTTATTATAATCTGATTCAGACCACGGAGGCAAGAGTCCATATTAAACTAAAAAGTCACCAATAATAATAATAATAATAATAATAATAATAATAATCCCTGCGATGGCCTGGCAAGCTGTCCAGCGTGTACCATGCCCTTGTCCAGAGTTGGCTGAGATGGGCACCAGCTGCCCAACAACCCTAATTAGGATTAAGGGGTTCCTAAAATGAATGAATGAATAATAATAATAATAATAATAATAATAATAATAATAATAATAATAATAATAATAATAATGATTATCAAATAATGATGATGCTTGTAATAAAGGTAAGGAATGGGGCGGGGTTACCAATAACTTCAAATTATTTTATCCATTAAAGGTTTTCTTGATTTTTGTTGTTGTATACTGTATTAATCCTGTATGGGAAATGATTTCCTCTGAATTTAACTCATCCAATATGAGCATGCATGTAGACACACACACACACACACACACACACACACAGAGTAGTGGGCTGCCACACACACTGTGGCTCCTGGAGAGCAGTTAGGGGGTGAGATAACTTACTCGAGGGCACTTTAGCCATTTATGTGGAGGAAGAGAAGGTGCTGCTCACTTCCCCCACGTCACACATGGGATTCGAACCAAATACCTTTCAGTCCCAAACCCAGTTCTCGAAGCATGAGGCTACAGCTGCTTCATTTTTTTTGTTTGTTTGTTTAGTTGCTGTATGTGTTCTTTATATAATTATCCCTACAAAATTGTCAAATTTTCATTTTATGTCAAATAATTTATTGATTCATTTATGGCCTGAACAGATTGATCCTCATTAGGGTCACAGGGAGGCTGGTTTCAATCTCAGCCGACTCTGGGCAAGGGTAGAGTACACCCTGAACAGCTCGCCAGGCCATCATGGGGCAGAAACATGCTGACAGCTTTGCAGCTCCTCTTTATGGAAGCAATGGTTCTTTTACATGAACCTCCACCACAGACAGAGAGAGACACGGCCGTTGATAACCCAGTTAGCTGAACTGGGGGGACAGCAGGGACAATCCGGTGATAGTGGGGCTTGAACCCCCAACCTTGGGATCAGTGATCCAGCACCTTTACTACCAGGCCACCGCTGCCCTCATTGAATGATGTTTATATAATAATAATTCTTATATAATCCCAAATAATGTAAATAATGCAAAATGCCCCTCGGTGTTGAGACCACTTCCTGATCTCGAATACATTATAGTCCTCATTCTATCTCTCTCTCTCTCTCTCTCTCTCTCTCTCTCTCTCTCTCAGTCCCCCCTCTCTGTTTTTCTTCCCACTGTTGTTCTCTTCCCACTTTCTCTTTCTGTCTCTTACCATCTCTCTATTTCTATTCCTTCTATATCTCCCCATTTTTACCCTCTTTCTCCCCATCTAGCCCCCTTCCCTTCATCTCCCTCACTTCTGCCCGAGACTCCTTCCATTAATGTTAAAAAATAAAGATTCCTCCTCAACGCAAGACAAATAAACCTCGTTTCATCTCCATGCTCTCAGCGATACGGAAAGTTTTCCTCTATAAACAGTAATGTTGTGTTGAATGTGATTGTTGATATTTTATTAATTTAAAATGCCGTCAGTGTGAGATCCTGATAACGAGGCCACACTGACGTATCTGAATGAAGTGATGATTATAGACCTTCCGTTCCTCTGATTGTTTTCGCGTGACGGCAGTCTGTTAAAGTACCTTTACTGGAGGTTCTGATTTAATACGAATTCATTAATTTAATAAAAATGACCCATTAACAGATTTGTAAAGATTTAATAATTATATTTTAATAATTGAGTGAAATTTTGATCGGATCGAATGCAGGGTATTTTCACACGCATCATCGGGGGTGTTGCAATAAGGCGTTAAACTGGACATCATCTGTATAACAGGATGGGATCAAAAGGTTCTTGTGAATTAAAACTGTACATAAAGATTAATAAAATATATATAAAAATGTTTCTGTACTTTTTCAAAGAGCAATACTGTCCTGTATGCACCGGCGAGTGCGAATAAAGTTCAAACACTGCCATCAGTGGTCTCGCAGTGACTTTATAGATCACTGTATGTCTCATCATCATCATCATCATCATCATCAACATCATCATCACTATCATCATCATCACCACCACAATAATGCAGCACAAAAGGAGCAACCGGCGTCCACGGTGTCCCACATCCAATTTTCAGCTGTTAACGATTCACCCAGAGGCCGAACTGGGCGCAGTTGTTTATTTCATCTGCAGAACCAGCAGACCTGAAAGAACAATTAGAAACAGAACTGAAGGAACAGAACAACCAGAACAACCGCAATAACATTTCAGAAGATATAAAGTGGACAGAACTGGTAAAATTAACAAAACTTATTAATTTGTAAGATACTACAGAACTGGTTTGCTGAACTGGAAGAACTGGCAGAACCAATATAAATGGTAGAACTCAAAAAACTGGTAGAACTGAAATAATCAGTACAGATTGCAGACTTGTTGAGTTGGTGGAACTGAAAAAATAACCATAAGCAGAATCAAAACAGTGACAACTTATAGAATTGGAAGAACAAGAAGGACCTGTAGGTCTAAATGATCTAACAGAACTGGAAGAGATGGGAAATACATCAGAAACGGCAAACATGGTGATCTGGAAGAATTGGTAGAACCATCAGAACTGGGAGGACAAGCACAACCAACAAAACTGAATACAGCATAACTGTCAGAACTTGGAGAATCATCAGAACCTATCAATCTGTGACATCTGGCAAAACTGGAAGAACTTGTAAATGATGAAGAACTGTTACAGAACCTTACAGAACAGTGAAGACCATCAGAAACAGAAGAGCAATTGATCTGGAAGAACTGGTACAATAAGAACTGGAAACGTAAGAAAAACCAGCAGAACTTAAAGAACTGACAATACAGGGGAAACTGGAAAGACTGGTAGAACTGGTCTTCTTTCTTTTCCTTTCGGATTTTCCCTTCAGGGTTCGCCACAGCGAATCATCTGCCTCCATCTCACCCTATCCTCTGCATGGCCCCAGAAAATCCATGAGAACAGGAAAAATCAGTAGAACTAAATCAACTGGAAGAGATGTGAGAGCTGGAAGAATTGGTAGAGCCAGAAAACCTGGTAGAAGTGATAGAGCTTTGAGAACTGGTGGAACTGGAAGAACTGGTAGGACTGGTAAAAATGATAGGGCTGGTAGAACCGGAAGAACTGGAAGAACTGGTAGAGCTGTAAAAACTGGTGGAACTGGAAGAACTTGTAGGACTGGAAGAACTGGTAGGGTTGGTGGAACTGAAAGAACTGGAAGGTCTGGTGGGAATGGAAGAACTGGAGGAACTGATGGAAATGGTAGAGCTGGCAGGGCTGGTAGAACCAAAAGAACTGGTAGAACTGGTTGACCTGTGACAACTGTTAGAAATAGCAAAGCCTGCTGAAGGTTTAGAAAACAAAAAAATATTTGAACTCGCAGAACCGGGGAAAACCTTCATAAATACCAGAGATGTTGCTCTGAAAGAACCATCAGAACCATTAGAACTAAAGGAACCAGGCCTGTAAAGCAGAAGAACCTGTAGCTGTGTGTTACAAAAACTGAGAAAGGAAGAAATTAACTAAAGCCCTTCTTTCTATCAAACTCCTCGCGGTTCCTCTGAAGAAAACCACGGACGGGTAAACAAGGTGTTTATTCCCTTCATTACAAACATATTACAGACGAATCCGGTCATCACACATTATTTTACTTTTTTATTTCAAGTGGAATGTTTTACAGATTTTCTATTACTTATTTTCCAAAATATAATTTTTCCTTTAACTTTCCACATTATTTGTAGATTTTTATCTGATTGTTAGTTATAATTTTATTAAATTATTAGTTTTTGCAACATTACTCTAACTCAGTTTTTCTTGACAATCTTTTGAGCAATTATTTCATTTTCACATGAGTGATCCCATTTTTATTTTATATTTTGGGCTTTTCACACCGAGCCTAGTGGCTCATCAGGTCGGTGCTTAAGCCCAGTTTTTGTAACATGAAGTGACTCGGAGTTCAGTGTGCAGGCAGGTTGGAATAGTTGGAGAAAAGTGTCCGGTGTGATGTGTGATCGGAAGGTATCGGCAAGAATGAAAGTAAAAGTGTACAAGACGGTGTTGAGGCCAGCGATGTTGTATGGTTTAGAAACAGTGGCGCTGAGGAAAAGACTGGAGGCAGAGCTGGAGGTAGCAGAGATGAAAATGTTGAGGTTCTCTTTGGGAGTAACGAGGATGGATAGGATGAGGAATGAGACCATCAGAGGGACAGCACATGTAAGACGTTTTGGAGACAAAGTCAGAGAGGCTAGATTGAGATGGTTTGGACATGTACAGAGGACGGATAGTAAGTATATTGGTAGTAGGATGCTGAGGTTGGAACTACCAGGCAGAAGACCTAGAGGAAGCCCAAAGAGGAGATTTATGGATGTGGTGAAGGAGGACATGAAGGTAGTTGGAGTAAGAGTAGAAGACGCAGAGGACAGGGTGAGATGGAGGCAGATGAGTCGTTGTGGTGACCCATGAAGGGAACAGCCGAAAGGAAAAGAAGAAGAAGAAGAAGAAGTGACCAGGAGTTCAACTCCTCCTGTAGGGGACGCTAGTCCATCGCAGGTTACCTTCCCAGTATATTTTTACTGGTACCCATTTATACTGCCGGGTGAACAGAGGAACACTTGTGGTTCAGACCTTGCCCAGGGGTCTTAGAACAGTTTGGGTCGAACTGGGATTTGAGCACACAACCTCCCAGTCATGACCACTATGCCACTGACCCCATATATTGTATATTTAACCAGTAATAAGTAATCATGTTAATCATCAATAATCTACAGGGTTTCAACATAATTCAGTTTGTTAACGAACATCTGGAATGTACTTGATTGTGATTTTTTTTTCTTTAACAGACAAACTTTAAAAAAACCTGATAAGTTGGTTTGTTTAGAAAGTTCATATTTTTAAAAGCAGCCTTTACTGGCGCTGACACTCAGATTTAAATCCAGTGGGCTCAGACCAATCCGTGACATTCACAGTCAGATCCGATGGAAGCCACGCCAACAAAAGCCATTCAAACATGATTTGATGCAAAATTCAACATTTGAAATGCACATATGAATTATGTATTCATGAGGCTCCAGCACGGCCAGAGGGTGTGGTACATATTAAACATCTGGACTTCGGTGTTAAATATAAAACACGATTACTTTCTTAATTATTTATTTATTGTGCATCTGTATAATACTGTCCACATGTTTTATTCATTTTCTGAACAACGTAATCCTAATTAGGGTCTCGGGGAGGTGGCGCCAATCTCGGCCGACTCTAGATGAGGGTAGAGTACACCCTGGACGGCTCACCAGGCCATGGCAGGGCAAAAAAAAAAGAACACACTATGCAGCTCCACTTTACAAAAGTCAACAATGGTTCTTTTACATGAACCGCTCAACATAAACAGTGAGAGACATATCAGGGCTTTGGTGATAGCCCAGTTAGTGCACTGGGAGGACAGTGACAACCTATTGAGCATAGGACTTGAACCCACAACCTTCAGATCAGCGATCCAGCACCTTACCACCAGGCCACCACCACACAGCAGCTACTTCAGTCGCATACAAAAAATGATATTGGAAAATGAATAAATTAAGTAATAAGTATTATTAGACGAGAATAGATAAACAATTTAAATAAATTCATATCAAATATAAAATTGAATAAATAGTGAATCCTTAATAAATAAGAAAATAAATAAACAATATTTGCATAAAGCGTCTTCTTCAAAAAGAATAAATTAAATAGTAAAATTACACTCAACAGGGGCAGCACGGTGGTGTACAGTAGTAGTTATAGTTAGTATGTCCATCTCACTGCAAGAAGGTCCTGGGTTCAAATCCCAGCTCTGGTGTCTCTGTGTGGATGTTGTATGTTCTCCCGGTGTTTCTGTTGGTTTCCTCCCACCATCCAAAAACATGCACACAAGGTTAATTGGTTTTTCTTTATTACAACTATATGTAAGTGGTTGTGTGAGGGATGGCCCTGTGACAGCCTGGCAAACTGTCACCCAGAGTCAGCTGAGATGGGCACCAGCCTCCCCATGGCCTCATTCGAATTAAGCAGTCCAGTAATGTCTAAAAATGCAATAAGTAAATTAAATACAGTGGTACCTTGACTTATGAAATTAATCTGTTCCGAGGGCGAGCTCGTTAATGAAAACGTTTTTTAGATAAAACAAAAATTCCCATCAGAAATAATAGAAAACTAATTAATCCGTTCCAAGCCCCTCCCAAACTCATATAAACTGCCATAAACACATATATTTCACCTCTTATATTAAAGATAAACATGTTAAAACAATAAATATTTTTAATAATAATAATAATAATAATAATACATTTACATTAACAATAATTAATAATAATTAATAATAAATAATAATAAAATAAGTTTAAATAATGGGTCAACTAACTATTCCGGCAAAGATTTCACGTGGGTGCAAAGATGTCACGTGCACAGGCAGGAGGTGGTGTGTAACAGAGGAGGAGGAGAATTTTGCGTATGTGCACGCTACAAATGCCAGTGAGGAAAGCCTCTTGGTGAGCTCCTACAAGGCCAGTGCTTCTCAAATAGTGGACTACGCCCCACAAGGGGGGCATGGTGTAATGCCGGGGGAAGCACATATGACCCTGGGGAACATGCTTTTTTGTCATACTGTACTAGGATTAAGTGTAATTGCGCATCCTCGACAGCAGGGGTCACCAACCTTTTTGAAACTGAGAGCAACTTCTTGGGCACCAATTAATGCAGAGCATTACCAGGTCGATACAGACTTCTGAAATAACAAATTTGCTCAATTTTCCTTTAATTATATGATATTATTAATAATCAATGATATTCATCCATGTGAAGATGTTGATTTGATTTAATGAATGAATGGTAATATGATTAATTCTTAAAAATTGCAAAAATAAAAATAGATGCAGCTAAATGGAGAGTGGCACTATGGAGCCATGGGCCTGTTCGGGAATAAAAATAGCAGTGAATAGGCCCGCGGGACTCCCATTGGAGCTAACTGGGTTATCAAAGGCCAGCCATGCCTCTCACTGTCTATGGTGTGAGGTTCATGTAAAAGAACCATTGTTGACTTTCGACAAGAGTAGCTGCAAAGCCATCAGCGTGTTTCCGCCCTGCGATGGCCTGGTGAGATGTCCAGGGTGTACTCTGCCCTTGCCCGGAGTTGGCTGGGATGGGTGCCAGCCTCCCTGCAACCCTAATTAGGATTAAGCGGTTACAGAAAATGAACTGATGAGAACTGTGGGCTACTCATGTTGTCCTTGCAGGTGACCTGGTGCCCGCGGGCACCATGTTGTTGAGCCCTGCTCTACAGTAAGTGGCAGTGGTGCCCATCTAGTGTAGAGGATGTGTAATTACACTGGGGCTTGTAAATCAAAATGTTGCTGGTTGGATGGGGAAGATTTTTGGTGGGATTGAAGCCCGTATCATGGAAAATTCATTATAAAAGACACTCGTAAGTCAAGGTACCGCTGTACTTCAAAAATAATGAAGGGGGTTGTGCGGTACTAGATAAATATAACATGATGGAGAACAAAACCCTGAGTCCGATTGAAATGAAACTTTTGAGGAAAAGAATGAACATGTTCTCAGTGATTATTAATGGAAATGATATTCTTTTTGCTTCTCCTCATTTTACTGCTTATTATATTTTATGTTGATTCAAAACTCCTGATGCTGAAACTGTTTCCATTCAGCTGAATGAGCAAAAAAAAAAAAAAAAAAAAAAAGGTAAAAAGCCTTTAAAACAGAGGATGTGCACTGCGCCTGACCCGGTACAACACGAAGAAGGATTTCCCTTCCCTCAGAGCAACAGTGTATGACTGAGCCCACAAATATAACCCCGACTATTTAGTAATTCATTCATCCTTTAATCAGCATATATGCAAATCAGCATCGTATCTATGCACGGCCTTCTCTTTTCTATCCTCCACACGCTCCCGGCCTCCTTATTTCCCCTCCCGACTCTTCCTTTGATGTCACTGAGAAAAGTCTGTCACTGATGATCCGTATTTGCATGCAGGTCTCGCTTGGCAAATTAATAAGGCCCTTGAGATATCCACCAGACAGAGAAGAAATTAAGCACTCTTCCTTTTCAGGGAAGGGAAAACAAATGTGGCGGGTCATGCCGAATCCGGGGTGTCGTCGTTCTGGTTAGTCACACAGCAACATGACCGAGGATTCAACTTCACGGAGCTTATTACCAAAAGAGATTTTCTACAATAGGGCTGAAAAACGATGCGTCGGTTCTGTGCGAGACTTACCGAGGGCTTTTTGGAGGGGCGGTTCTGCAAATATGCAAAAATAACACAAGTGAACTGGTTACACATCTCGTCTCTCAGGCTTTAACAGTAGAGAAGGAAAGCAAGCTGATTCATTACTTCATTTTCTGAACCGCTTAATCCTAACTGAGCACCTGAGAGTTAAGGGCCCTGCTCAAGGGCCCAACAGTGGTGAGAGTGGAGATTCAACTGCTGACTTTCGAATAAGCAACCCATTGCCTTCGCCACTAAGTCACCACCGCCAGCATTAGTCGAATGATTATTACATGATTGGCATACACAGCATAGTAATGTGACCGTCCATTCATTATAAACTAATAACAAAATAAATCCATCGATCAGTTGGGGAACAGTGACGGCCCTTTGAAAATGGGTCTTGAACCACCAACCTTGGGACTATTAAGCCAGTATCTTATCACCAGGCCACACCTGCCCCACAGCGCTTAAGCGTCATTATTCAAATCAAGTTGCAGTTCGACCCCCACTGTGCTCAGTCCCCTGGGCAAGGTCCTAACCACGCGTGGGCCTGTGTTCTCCCAGCAGTATAAATGGGTACCAGTAAAAATATACTGGGACGGTAACCTGCGTCCCATCCAGGAGGAGTTACACTCCTGGTCGCTTCACGCTACAGTAACCGGGAATAAGCACCAGCCTGATGAGCCACTAGGCTCGGGTGTAAAAAGCCCAACTGATAAAATCAAAGTTCAGTCCAATCCGAGTCAACTAATGTTTCTAATATTTCATAACAAAGATAAAGCTGCACCAGTGTCTGACAAACTTTAGGAAGTTTGTTTTTCTTTTTTGTTTGTTTGTTTGTTTGTTTGTTTGTTTGTTTTATTTTTCGGGGCTTTGTTTGTTTGTTTGTTTGTATGTTTGTTTTTTTGTTTGTTTGTCTGTTTGTTTGTTTGATTTGCATTTTGTGGGGTCTTGGGGGTGTTTGTTTGATTTTTTTGTTTGGTTCGTTGGTTGTTTTTTGTTTGTTTGTTTGTTTGTTTGTTTGTTTTTCTGGGGAGAAAATATAAAGTAACTTTTTATTGTATTTTTTAGAGTGTGATTGCTCAGTGCCAAAAATAAAAAAAATAAATAAATAAATAACTCATGATGGATGGAAGCGCGTGTTGGCCGAGTTGGTCTTTGAGTTAGAAAATGAAGTTTGATGGATGTTGGATGAATCCTGAGTGAGTTGGAGAAAGTGCTCGGTGTCTGGTTGCCAAAGTATTTCTCTGGGGGAAAGTACCGTGCAGCCGGTGGGGGGGTGGAGGGTGGAACTGATGAAAAGCGAGAAAAAGAAAGGTGTGTGTGATAGCTGAGCGCTTGATGAGTTTATGAGGTGTTTCATTAAACTTTCTGGATTTTTGATGAAGTTGAACCAAGCAGGAAGATTTTGATTCCGAAGCTCCTTTTAATTTAGTAGAGAAAAAAAAACAAACATCTGACTTCGTTTTTACTCTTCTGAGGTTGTCTGATTATTATTTGATAGAAAACATAGATTTTTCTTAAAGCTTCTACTTCTTTCTTTTCAGGGGTCACCACAGTAAATCATTGATGATTCGCATGGTTGATTTGGTTCCTAGGTTTTCACGTCGGATGCCGTTCCTGACACAACCCTTTAGCGAGGGACAGAAACACGCTGACGGCTATGCAGCTACTCTTTACAGAAGTCATCAATGGTTCTTTTACATGACAGTGACAACCCATGGAGAGTGGGACTTGAACCCCCAACCTTCAGTGATCCAGCACCCTTTACCATCAGGCTACCACTACCCAGATTTCTGTGAAGCTATCATCTTTAAATTTAAACCTGATATGTCACCGCTTAAAAACGTAGCTATCGAAATCACCAAAATCAGCAACAGAAAGAAGGTGAGAAGAGTAAAATTAAAGGCTCATATACCACCACTCAGAATTGGGAAGAATAAAAAACACACGATTTCACTCAGAAAGGGAGACGAACTTGCAGGTAAATAAAATGTCATGGAGCAAATGCTGAAATGAAAAGCTTGACAGAACATGAACTTGTTAGACGGATAATTTCACTAAATGGACAGGTCGCAAATGAAAGTGGAAAACAGGAAGTGAATAGAAAGGCACTGAAAAATAAACGCGGCCTCGAACACCTATCAACAGAGGCATCAATCAGGAGCTACACTTCTCGCAAGGGCTTAGGTCTGTGTATTAAATTAAATGACAAAGAAACCTCAAGTGGTTTTTAAGACTTAGGTGCCTTAACACGTCCATAATTAATATTTCTAATGAAGTCAATGTGTGTTCCCCTCGAAGGCCAAATCAAAAGGAGTGTGCCTGAATAGCTGGCATATTGAATGGGGCTTGCCGTTATTGCTATGGAACTGTTACTTTGGACTTCATCTTTTTCTGTGCCCTAGTCCTAATCAGGCACAGGGAGGTCAGGTACCCATCTCAGTCAGCTCTGACAGCAAGTGCTCGGTACACCCTGGACTGCTCAACAGGCCTCACAGGGCAGAAACACGCTGACGGCTTTGCAGCCTACTCTTGTCGAAAGTCAGCAATGGTTCTTTTACATGCCTCACACCATAGACAGTGAGAGACATGGCCGGCCTTTGATAACCCAGTTAGCAGCACTGGGGGGGACAGCAGTGACAACCTGGTGAGAGTGGGGCTTGAACCCCCAACCTTAGGATCAGTGCTCCAGCACCTTACCACCAGGCCACCACTGCCCCAGCATGTGCAATATGCAATTTGTTGGGAGGTTCATGGTACGTGGTTGTGGCTGTTGAATAAGTTAAAATCGTAATTTACATAAAATTCCACGGATGTGTTTCACTTGGAACATCAAAGTTTATCAACTTTATAGAATTTTATTCCACAAGCGAAAGTGAAACGGCCGTTTCATCACTGATTGAGATTTCTTCAGCGTGACGCTCGGAACACATCGTTTCTTCATCATCTTTTTATGATAGTGAGAAGAATTCAGCAAGAAAATCAGAAAAATATAATAAATCTGCAGCATTAGAAATTTCACAAGAATACTACTGAGCGTGTTCCTCCGAGGATAAAGAAAGGGTGGAGTGAGGGGTGTAAAATTCATCCATTCATTCGTTCATACAATCAATCATTTATTCATTCATTCACTTATTTATTCATCTATTCATTCATTAATTCGTGTAATCACTCATTCATTCAGTCATTTATTCATTCGTTCATTTATTTATTTTTTGATTCAACCATTCATTCATTCATCCATTCATTTATTCATTCATGGCTCCATTCATTTATTCGTTCATTTATGTATTCATGTATTCATCCATTTATTCATTTAGTCAATAATTCATTCATTCTTTCATTTATTCATTAATTCATGCATTCATTCATTCATTTGTTCATGTATTCATCCATTCATTCATTTAATTATTCATTCATCGATTCATTCATCTGTTCGTTCATTCATTGATTCATTCACTCATTCATCTGTTCATTCCTTCATTCATGTATTCATTCATTTATTCATTTAGTCAGTAATTCATTCATTCTTTCATTTATTCATTAATTCATGCATCCATTCATGTATTCATTCATTCATTTGTTCATGTATTCATCCATTTATTCATTTAGTTATTCATTCATCGATGCATTCATTTGTTCGTTCATTCATTGATTCATTCACTCATTCATCTGTTCATTCATTCATTCATGTATTCATTCATTCATTCTTTCATTTATTCATTAATTCATGCATTCATTCATGTATTCATTCATTCATTTGTTCATGTATTCATCCATTTATTCATTTAGTTATTAATTCATCGATTCATTCATTTGTTCGTTCATTCATTGATTCATTCACTCATTCATCTGTTCATTCCTTCATTCATGTATTCATTCATTTGTTTATTCATTCATTCATTCATGTACAGTATTGATTCATCCAAGCATTCATTCATCCATTCATTCATTTATTCATTCATTTATTTTCTAAGCCACTCACCAGACCATTGCAGGACTACCATACACACAATTGCTCATACTGGGGATTTAGCTCAGTTGGTAGAGCGGCTGCGTTGTCCTTTGGACGGTCGGAGTTCGAATTGGGCTGTGTCGTACCATAAGACGTTAAAGTTTGGTAGTTGTTGTTTGGTGTATTGAAGGATTGAACTGCACAGTGGCAACAGGTGTCCAGAGCACAAAAACCACCGACGAGTGCTTTGAGCATAATATTCAGTTTGGATAAAGCGCTATACAAATCTACTACAATACAATACTCACAACTCGGGGGCATTTGGAACTGACTGTGTGTGTTTCTTGGCTGTGGGAGGAATCTGGAAAACCCCTGCAAGCATGGTGAGAACATTCACTTGTTTTCTGAACCTCTTAATCCTAATTAGGGTCGTGGGGAGGCTGATGCCCATCTCATCCGAATCTCACCCTGCTCGCCAGGCCATCGCAGCAGAGAAAACATGCAAACACCGAACTGACGGTAAATTAAATAATTGTCTCCCTAAAGCGCGGATGTTCTATATTGGCTGATTTGTTGCTGGCGGGTCGCAAATGTGCTTTTGAAACATATTGCAGTTATTGTGTTTCAAAGCCACTCAGGACCTGGAAGGTCATTTTATCAGCTGTGATGCTTTTATCAGACGCTGTGCTGAAAGCTTGCATTAGCATGAACAACTGCCGACTCATCAGTTGATTAGCGGCGAACGGTTGAGACGTCAGGTGTCTTGTTTATTGACCTTGAAGAGCACAGCGTGACTTTTAACACTTTCATCAAACGAAAACTGACTGAAGGCAAAACCGTACAAATTATCTTTGGATGTTTACACAGATTAGCACGACACGCATAAACGGTCTGCTATTGCAAATAGAATTCATTCATTCGATCGTTTTCTAAGCGGGTTAATCCTAATTAGGGTCACAGAGAGGCTGGCGCCCATCTCAGCCGATTCTGGGTGAGTGCAGGATACACTCTGGACTGCTTACCAGGCCATCGCAGGGCCAGGCATTCACACTCACACTCAAACCTCGGGGTGATCTGGATCAGCCAATTAGCCTACCGTACATGTTTTTGGACTGTGGGAGGAAACCGGAGTACCTGGAGGAAACCCACACAAGCATGGGGAGAACATGCAAACTCCACACAGAAACGCCTGAGCTGCGACTCGAACCCAGGACCTTCTTGCTGTGAGGCAAGTAAAATAAAATAAAAATAGCAAAAGTTCCAGCAGTTATATTCACATCATGTGCCTTTGCTGGATGTGTTTTTAAATTGTCTGGCAGGCTGGAGGTCCTCTAACACCTCTGTATGTCCGGCAGGCAGGAAGGCAAACAGGCGGCCCGTGGGAATCGGGACTGTGTGACAGCGCTTCAAAATGATAGTTTAGCCCAGGAGAGCTTTCAACATGCAATCTTTCTCCACCCTCTGCTCAGAGCAAAGCAAAACACGAACACCAGGGTAAACACCAAAGCCCAGGGCACACGACAGGCCCGGCAGACCCTGCACAGTGAAAAGGAGGGGGAAGGCAAAGCGTTCCCGGCTGTATTCATCACAAGCACTATACAATTACTGCTCCGTCCATCAACGACACACTCAAGCTACGACGCCGCAATCCTCCTGAAGCGGCTGTGTTTGTTCTGCTCCTCCTCTCTCGTCCTGGTATTCATACCTGACAGCAGCAAATAGACACAAGATAATGTACTGATGGTTGAGTAATATAAAAAAATAAAAAATAAAAAAAAAAAACAACCAACTCACCGAGGGAAACAAACATCATCATCTTGTTTACTCAAAAAAAGGTCCAATCCGTCCATGTCTCGCTAATGTTCGTCCCAGCAAGAGATCGGCCTTCAGGTCAAGATTTGACAAGAGGACCGGACGACCTTCCGCAGGCGTAATCTGAAAGATGTTAACCGCAACCTTGACTGTGTGTATAACACACCCGCAAAAAACATGCCCGCTTTAGACATGACAGGCATCTCAAGCCTGAAGTAAACTTCTCAAATCATAGAATCGAAGGGGGTCCTTAGTTTCACGCAAGCTGTCCATCAAGCAACGATGGCTGAGCGGAGAACAGACCAAAGTGTGATTGTTGCGCTCTGAATACAGGACGTACATCTCAGATTCCATTAACTTCCTCGTGAAGAAATTGCTGAAAAAAGCCATCCATTTACCCAACATCTATATCGCTTATCCTTTCAGGGTCTTAGGAGAAGCTGGAGCCAATCCCAGTAGGCTTTGGAAAAGAGGTGGAGCTACAACATAAACAGGTCACACATCTATTACAGCACTGACGTAAACAACCAGTCAAATTGAAACCTGTGTGGCGATTCTGAGTAGTCAGCTGTCATAACAATCATGTCTTTGGATTGGTGGATGAAACCAAAGAACCCAGAGGAAACCCATATTTTCTTTATATTTCTGTGTATTGTACAGGTATACCTCGACAAGTCGTTTCAAATTAAGTCGCTCTCGATTATACGTCAGTTTTGAAAAAATATATGGAAAAATAAAGTTTGTCATTA
The DNA here is from genome assembly GCA_024760905.1 of Plotosus lineatus. NCBI lineage: Eukaryota > Metazoa > Chordata > Actinopteri > Siluriformes > Plotosidae > Plotosus > Plotosus lineatus. The sequence goes on from CM045732.1 coordinate 3,899,695, forward strand.
TAATCATATATTATATATTACAGTAAGTCCCCGCCCATTTGCGGTTCACCATTCACGGCCCTGAATTCTCACGGATCTCATCTCATCTCATCTTCTTCCGCTTAGTCCGGGGTCGGGTCGCGGGGGCAGCAACCTTAGCAAAGAGGTCCAGACATCCCTCTCCCGAGCCACTTCCTCCAACTCTCCCGGGGGGACACCGAGGCGGTCCCAGACAAGCCGAGAGACATAGTCCCTCCAGCGTGTTCTAGGTCGACCCCGGGGTCTCTTCCCGGTTGGACATGCCCGAAACACCACACCAGGGAGGCGTCCGGGGGGCATTCTAACCAGATGCCCGAGCCACCTCAACTGGCCCCTCTCAATGCGGAGGAGCAGCGGATCTACTCCGAGCTCTCCCCGGATGGCGGAGCTTCTCACCCTATCTCTAAGGGAGAACCCCGCCACCCGGCGAAGAAAGCTCATTTCAGCCGCTTGTATCCGTGATCTTGTTCTTTCGGTCATTACCCAAAGCTCGTGACCATAGGTGAGGTTTTCTCACGGATTTTGCTCTCAAAGGATTTTTTTCATAATGTTTTTAAATTAAGGCAGTGTTTCTGATTTATTTTCTGTGATGCCCCCTCGACGAAGGAAAAAAAACATAATTTCACCCCCCCCATTACCCGCGTGTGACTATAAATAGTATTATTTGTCTATAAAATTATTATGACTACACCACTGCATAACATTGTATCTTTATTAACATTGAAAATAAAAATAATTAAATAATAAAAAAACACTTAACTCTAGTACAGTATGGCAAAAAAGCATGTTCCCTAGGGTCATACATTGGCCCCCTGGCATCACACCACGCCCCCCCAAGGGAGGTGCACCTCACTATTTGAGAAGCACTGAATTAGCAGTAGCCCGGCAAATTAAACATAACATCATCATAACATTACTAGCATGTGATTCAAATTTAGCCAATGGCTGAGAGCTTTTGTTCCCTCCCCCCCCTCCTGCTGATTGGTTGCAGATGATTTGTACACCTCTTTTTTTTTCTTTCACGTACGTTATAAACATGATCGCTTGAATTGTGAATTCATATGTTTTTTCCTTGTGTTTTTAATGATTATTTAAGCGCTATCATGCCACTCAAATGCCCTGCATCTTCTCTAGCTTCTGGTAAGGAGCCTAAGCGCTTTATTTATTCATAAATATTATCACAGTACCGTACAAAATGAAAAAGTTTTTATGAATCATGACTATATTTTATTGCATTATTACTGTATTAATGAGTAAGACTGGGGAGAGAATGTGTTTAACAAGCATATTTTAGTGCATGTAATATCATACATAGGAATAACAGCTTTCTCTAGTGTGTGTGTGTGTGTGTGTGTGTGTGTGTGTGTGTGTGTATATATATATATATATATATATATATATATATATATATATATATATATATAATACAAGTAAATTGGGCATAGCCTAGACTAGCCTACAGACAAGCTAATTCAATTTAAGTAGTTTTCGACTTACGTCATCTCTCCTGGAACCAATTAATGACGTAAGCCGGGGTATACCCATGAAAAAAAACTGTTAGCGCAGCTTAAAGATATGTTGTCACCCAGCTTTGCATTTGCTTAATTCTGTGCACAACATATACCTGCATCCCTTGTGATTTAAAAATATTCTGCTGATATTCCCAGGCGGCGACATCTTGCCAAATAACGTAAACAAACACTTTATACAGATAAAAACCGAACAGTTGCTGGGCTACGCTCTCACAATACCCTGGAGGATGGACACTGCTATCCGTGTCAAACGTGGTGGCAACCTGTTACACGTACAGTAGTTATACTGTTCTTACCCTGAGGTTGTCAGTTTTGTCTCATGGATCCCATTCCACCTTTGTTATTAATCCATTCCCATGCGTTCTTAGTCAGTTATTGTCTGCTAAGCATGCAGTCTCTGTCTGGTACACCCCTTGTGCACCTGCTGCATGTCAGGGAGTGACCCAGCCGTCAGTCAGGTCCACTCGACATCAAAGGGTGTGACCTGACAAGTACTGGACGAGGAACACACAAGTTCTGATCAAGGCGTACGTCGACCAATAATACGTCTCCACCCGGAGGAGTCCGTTTTGAATTTTGTGCATGCACAAATCCACTGGATCGAATAGACCTCGTCAGCCAGCGAACACATTCGCTGAACGAGAAATAGACGGAATATTTGTACAAAATTTTGTTCTCTGTTACTGTGTGACTGATCCCATAATAAAACGTTTGCGCTTTGGGTTCGGTGGATATTACTGAATTGAATATCCATATTATTGAATTGAATATCCATCCCTGCCCCCTTGCAGCAATAATGATCAGGGCGGCACAGTGATGCAGTGGTTAGCATGTCAACCTTGTAGAAGGAACGAACACCTGGGTTTGACTCAGGTTCCTCTGGGTAGTCTGGTTTCCTCCCACAGTCCAAAAACAGGCACAGTAGGCTAATTGGCTGTTCTAAATCCCCCCAGGTGTGAGAGTGAGTGTGAACTGGCAAGTTGTGCAGGGTGTACCCCACCCTCACCACACTCACAGAGTCAGCCGAGATGGACACCAGACTCCTTGTAGTCCTAATTAGGATTACATGGCTTAGAAAATGAATGTTGGTGTATTTTAAATTTTTATATATAAAAGTGATCTCATTCATCCTTAAACATACAATTGGTATTATACTTGGACTTCAAATAAGTTGTTGTCTGTTCAGTAGATCAAATGAAATATATATATTTATTCATTTTCTGTAACCACTTGTGGTGACAGTGACAACTTACTGAGGGTGGGACTTGAACCCATGACCTTAGGATAAGGGAGCCAGTACCTTACCACCAGGCCACCACTAGCTCTATGTAGAGTATATTATATAAATATAGATGAAAGAGCTTCAAGCACTGTCTGTTTTGCGATAGTACCTTTCTTCATGCAGACTCTCCCTCAGCTGGTGTTTTTATATATATATATATATATATATATATATATATAAATATATATATATATATATATATATATTTTTTTTTTTTAAATTAGAAAAAGTTCCCAGAATTCATTCATCTTTCTGTATCCACTTAATCCTAATTATGGTCACGGGGAGGTTGGCACCCATCCCAGCCAACTCCAGGCTACACCCTGGACAGCTCACTAGGCCATTGCAGGACAGAAACACACTGACAACTATGCAGCTCCTCTTGTCAAAAGGCAGCAATGGTTCTTCTACATAACTTCCCACCATAGACAGGAAGAGGCACAGCCAACCTTTGATAACCCAGTTAATGCACGGGGGGGCTGTGGCAACCTTGTGGAGAGCGGGGCTTGAACCCACAACATTAGGATCAGTAATCCAGCACCCTATACCACTAGGCCACCACTGCTCTTGGATGATATATAAATAAAAAAAATTTAAATAGGTTTAATTTTTATGAACTAAACTGAAAAATCAAAAAAGCTGAATTGAGCTCAGCACCAGAGGTATATCTATGATGTGTTTGGACCTGATTACCCTGAGTTTACAGTGGGACAAGATGTTGGCAATCTCCATGATTTGAGAGCATCTTCATGAGCATGGGATCAAACTGAAATCTTGATGGAACTTGGTGGATTCATGAGAATTTTGAAGGAACTCGGTGGAATCATAATGATCTCGAGGTAACTTTGTGGATTGCTTATGATCTCGAGGGAACTTGATGGAATCATGATGATCTACCAAAAATTTTGCCCTGACTATTACAATGTATTATGATTTGATGCCAAAAATGATGGAACATGGCAATCATATTACAGTGGAGCTTAACTTTGATGCGTCATCATAGGGTATCTTGATGAAGTTGGAACCTTGCTTCCTTTAAGTTTTATCTTTTGGATACACCCTGCCAACTTTTTATAACCAAATCATGTTCCCAGCATGGTCATGAATCGTGGCGCCCACACTTCTTTGAATTGTAGAGATTGCTGACATCATGCCGAGTGTAAGCCCAGAGTGCACAGCTGGTAGTGCCAATAATTACAATTCTCATTTAAAAAAATCTAAAATCAGGCTTGTTGGAATTTTTCAGCTCATCTGACAAGAGTAAAATTAGAGGCTCATATACCACCACTCAGAATTGGGAAGAATAAAAAACACACAATTTCACTCAGAAAGGGAGACGAACTTGCAGGTAAATAAAATGTCATGGAGAAAATGCTGAAATGAAAAGCTTGACAGAACATGAACTTGTTAAACGGATAATTTCACTAAATGGACAGGTCGCAAATGAAAGTGGAAAACAGGAAGTGAATAGAAAGGCACTGAAAAATAATCCCGGCCTCGAACACCTATCAACAGAGGCATAGATCAGGAGCTACACTTCTAGCAAGGGCTTAGGTCTGTGTATTAAATTAAATGACAAAGAGACCTCAAGTGGTTTTTAAGACTTAGGTGCCTTAACACGTCCATAATTAATATTTCAAATTAAGTCAGTGTGTGTTCCCCTCGAAGGCTAAATCAAAAGGAGTGTGCCTGAATTGTTGACATATTGAATGGGACCTGTCGTTAATGCTGAGGTAATGTTACATTGGACTCCATCCTTTTCTGTGGCGCTAGCCCTAGCCAACCTTGGGACCAGTGATCCAGCACTTTTACCACCTGGCCACCAATTAATTGCCTTCTATTGGTCAGCAAATGCTGTCATAGTCTCAGACAGTAGAACTTGAACAAATTAGGTCAGAATGGTAAATGAAGAGATATTACCTTTTGTTAGTTAGCAAATGCTAACACGCCTTTCACAAGAAGAATTACAGAAATTCTTTTAAAATAGTGAGAGAACGCTAAGTAAATGGTAAAGTCCTTTTACACCCAAGCCATATCGGCTTATCATTCAGGTGCTTATTCTTGATTCAGTAGCGTGAAGCAACTAGGAGTTCAACTCCTGGATGGGACGCTAGTCCATCTCAGGTTACCTTCCCAGTATATTTTTACTGGTACCCGTTTATACTGCTGGGTGAACAGAGGCACACTTGTGGTTAAGACCTTGCCCAGGAGTCTTAGCACAGTGAGAGTCTAACGGGGATTTGAACACACAACCTCCCAATCATGAGCCCAGCACCCTAATCACTCCACCACCGGCTCCACTAAAGAGAAATGCTAAGGCTAGTTAGCAATTACAATAATACTGTAATACTATACTATAATACTACACTATAATCCCAGGCAGTAGACCGTGAACAGATTAGGTCAGAATAGTAAATAAATGCTAAAAGATATTATATTGTGTTAGTTAGCATATGCTAACAGTATGCTAACATACCTTTGAAAATATGACTTACAGAAATTCATTTAAAATACTGAGACAACACTGAGGCTACTTAGCAATTACAAACACAACCTCAGACAATACAACTTTTAAAAATTACCTCCGAATAGTCAGTGAATAATAAGCTACATGACCATTAGCAAACGTACCAGTAAGAATTAAAATTAGTTAGGCAGCAAATGCTAAAGTAAAGTACAGCACATTATATTCAAATAGTTATAAAAATTAAAAAAAAAATTACAATCCCTTGCTTACAGAAATCACGATTGAAAGGAACACAAACAAGTTTGCTCGCAGTAATACCACACAGATGGGAACGGTACTGTATTAAACTACCAGAGCGTAACGATGCCCCTGTGTGAATGCTAAAATAACTTCAGAAGAGTATGCTAACACCTCACAGCAAGAAGGCCTGGGTACGATTCCCAGCCTGGAAGTTTCTGTGTGGAGTTTGCATGTTCTTGGCACACTTGTGTAGGTTTCCTCTGGGTACTCCAGTTTTCTCCCACAGCAAAAATAAATAAATAAATAAAATACACAATCGGCTAATTGGCTGTTCCAAATCTCCCTTAGGTGTGTCTGTGTGTGTGTGAATGGTTGTGTGAGTGATGGTGCTGCAATGGCCTAGCAAGCTGTCCATGGTGTACCCAACTTTTGCCCAGAGTTGGCTGAAATGGGCATCAGCCTGCTCGTGACCCAAATCAGGATTAAGCGGGTCAGAAGTCAAAATGAATGAATGAGTATACTAACAGAGATTATTACAATAGCACGTGAATGCTAAGATAAATTATCTTTTAGATTTACGAGTGAATGTTGAATAAAATGATCTCAAATAAGTTAACAGATGCAAATGGAAGTAATAATAAGCAAAAGATACTAAAAATATATTTTAAAAAGGTACTTTAAAAATGAAAAATAGTGAAAAGTACCTTAAATTATCATAGATTAATTAGCATATGCTAAGCAATAGTAGCGGAAGCAAATGAACTCTGAACAGATAGCAGATGTTGACATAAATTATTTCAGACTAATTAGCATTTGCACCTTTAAGCCTTTTTTGGGTAAATAGTGGTTGTAAGGATACACTGAATCCCTGAGGATTTAATCCCATTTTGGCCCACTAGTGGCCTACCGACAAGATGCGCGACTATTAACCAGGAGATCGCAACTTTGATTCTGCTTTAATGCCACAGACATCTGTTACAGGAATCCACGAGAGCTAATTGGCTGAGCTCTCACAGGAGAGTGGGATGGTGTATGCTCACTTGCCTGTCACTCACAGTGATCGCCCATTTGTTCGAGGGGCCGGACCGCACTTTCGCTCTGAGTGCGCTCGACCGTCCACAATACTGATTTACTACAGTTTGAAAAGAGGTGGGTGGCTAGCGTTGCATGTCATGGAAGAGGCATGTGCAGGTTTTTGTACCTCCCCGGTCCGTGATGGTCATGTAATAGAGAAGGTAATACTTGATGGATGGGAATTGGATACGAATAAATTATGGAGAAAATGGGGGGAAATAAAAATAATAAACAAATTTAATTTATTTTTTTTCTATAGCAACAAAATCAACAAAAATACTTATTTCTTCATTGCTCTTCACACAATAGTCGGCATTTATCTTCAGAACTTCTGCCCCGATAGATGAGTGTGCATTCCCAAATCAAAAAGGAGAGTGCCCAAACACATTGAATCATGCCTGCCATTACCTCAAATACTGTACTATTATATTGGACATCACCATTTTCCTGTGCCGCTAGTCCTAATCAGGGCACAGGGCAGCTGGCATCCATCTCAGTCAGCTCTGGGCAAGTGCTCAGTACACCCTGGACAGCTAACCAGGCAGAAACACACTGACGGCTATGCAGCCTACTCTTGACGAAAGTCAGCAATGGTTCTTTTACATGCCTCACACCATAGACAGTGAGAGACATGGCTGGCCTTTGATAACCCAGTTAGCAGCACTGGGGGGGGACAGCAGTGACAACCTGGTGAGAGTGGGGCTTGAACCCCCAACCTTAGGATCAGTGATCCAGCACCTTACCACCAGGCCACCACTGCCCCAGTGTCCTGCATGTGCAATATGCAATTTGTTGGGAGGTTCATGGTAATTGTCATGGTCAGGGTCATGTTGCACTTGAATAAGTTGTGGATTCATGTGTTCAGTGCTCAGGCAAGATTAAGGCAACTGATTTGCTTTATATGTAAAATAAATAAATAAGTAAATAAATCAATTAATAATAATAATAATAAAAGTAATAATAATAAAAAACATACAAATTTAAACACCCCACATTGCTAGAAGAATGAAAAACATTCTCAAGTTCTCAATAAAGTGGCTACTCTCTGTTGTCTGTTACATCGTGACATCTGTCCTGTTTTGCTGTTTATTTTCTGGTGCACTTTTGGAAGACTCATTACATGAAATAAAAAAAATAAATAAAATAAATAATAATAAAAAAGACTCTTAAGCTGACAGCTTATTAGTCCTCATCCTTTTCTTTCAAAATATGTCTGAGTCTGTAATTAGATCATCTCTCCGCATTTCTCCCACTCACTGCTACTTCTGTGTGAAAGCGCCATACTTTCACATTTCATAAATATACTCATTTTTAAAATAAATATGCTTTGAAAATGAACTGGTTTTCTCCTTCGAGTCTTTGGAGACATGACAGATGACAAGAGCGCAAATGTCAGAATGAATTAACATTAAGAATCAAAGACGTTCTAAAAAAACCCAACAACAACAAAACCAAGATGGGTTTATATATATATATATATATATATATATATATATATATATATATATATATATATATATATATATGCTTTTAATTTGTACTGGCAATTGAGGAATGTTGTCAAAAGCAAGAATTATGATTTCAGTACATTCATCATGTTTTTTTTTTTTGTTTTGTTTTGTTTTTTATTGCTGCATGGTATGCTTCGATGAAACCAAACGCTAACACTGCAGTGAAATCGAAGTGTGCTTCACTTGGGTTGCTAAGCTAATGTTAGCGTCGCAATAATTACCATGCTAGCTAGCAGTGTAAGCATTCATGCTGAAAAAATAGGCACCAAGTCAGTAAAGAAAGAAAGAAACTCAAAGCGTTTCTCGGAACTTCTGAGACCACTTGTTTTCCACGTCTGCATTTGACAAGTGCCGTTTTAAATGTAAACGTTAATGAGTTAATTAGAAGATTCTGATTGTCTCAGAGAGGGGTGGAGCTGCCCTACAGTGTTAAGGAGAATGTATCAGGATTGCTGTAGCACCTGAAACAGCTGGATGCCAGCATGCAGCTGTGGACGCTCCACAGGGGGAACCGCACCATCATCCTTGTCTCTTCTGATTGAATGAATACTTTATACCCACTCATTATCATTAGCCAGGCAAGCTGGCAGCTGACAAAAAAAAAGGACTACAATTTTATATATTAGAGTTATTAAAATTAGATCACAGCACCGTTATAGCCACGGAGAAGCAGCGCTAGCAGTCATGATATTTGAAATTCAGAAGAAAAGGCTTTAAAATGTGTATGTTTATTTTATTTATCTATTTATTACATATAAAGGAAATCAGTTGGCTTAATCTTGCCTGAGCACTGAACACATAAATCCACAAGTTATTGAAGTGCAACAACCACGTACCATGAACCTCCCAACAAATTGCATATTGCACATGCAGGACACTGGGGCAGTGGTGGCCTGGTGGTAAGGTGCTGGATCACTGATCCTAAGGTTGGGGGTTCAAGCCCCACTCTCACCAGGTTGCCTACTGCTGTCCCCCCAGTGCTGCTAACTGGGTTATCAAAGGCCGGCCATGTCTCTCACTGTCTATGGTGTGAGGCATGTAAAAGAACCATTGCTGACTTTCGTCAAGAGTAGGCTGCATAGCCGTCAGCGTGTTTCTGCCCTGGTTAGCTGTCCAGGATGTACTGAGCACTTGCCCAGAGCTGACTGAATTGGGTGCCAGCTGCCCTGTGCCCCGATTAGGACTAGCGGTACAGGAAAATGGTGATGTCCGATGTAATAGTACCCAACCTTGTAATGGCAGGCCCCATTCAATAAGTCAAGTATTCAGGCAATCTCCTTTTGGTTTGGCCTTAGAGGGGAACACACACTCATCTATAGGGGCAGAAGTTCTGAAGATTAATGCCGACTGTGGTGTGAAGAGCAATGCAGAAATGAATATCTTTATTGATTTTGTTGCTGTGAAAAAAAGAATGGGATTAAATTTTTTTTTCTATTTTTTTTTTTTTTTCCATTTAAATTTTTCCACATTTTCTCCCTAATTTATTCATATCCAACTCCCCCCAGGAATGACATGCAACGCGAGCCACCCAATTTTTTTGAAACTGGGGCAAATAAGAGTTGGGGATGGTCTAGCACGGTCTGAGGGAAAGCGCTGTCCGCCCCCTCGAATGAATGAGTGATCGCTGTGAGTGACAGGGAAGTGAGCATACAAAAACCCACCCTCCTGTGAGAGCTCGGCCAATTAGCTCTTGTGGATTCCCAGTAACGGATGTCTGTTGCAATAAAGCGGAATCGAAGTTTTGATCTCCTGGTTAATAGTCGCGCATCTTGTCGATTGGCCACTAGTGGGCCTGAATGGGATTAAATCCTCAGGGATTCAGTGCATCCTTACAACTGCGATTTACCCCAAAAAAGCTTAAAGGTGCAAATGCTAATTAGTCTGAAATAATTTATGTCAACGTTTGCTATCTGTTCAGAGTTCATTTGCTTCCGCTACTATTGCTTAACATATGCTAATTAATCTATGATAATTTAGGGGTCAGCATGCTTCTGTCCCAGGTTAAAGGGTCGTGTCAGGATTATTATTATTGTTATTATTCACTGACTATTCCGAGGTCATTTTTAAAAGTTGTATTATTTGAGGTTGTGTTTGTAATTGCTAAGTAGCCTTAGCGTTGTCGCGGTATTTTAAATTAATTTCTGTAAGTCTTATTGTCAAAGGTATGTTAGCATATGCCAACTAACACAATATAATATCTTTTAGGATTAATTTAGTATTCTCACCTAATCTGTTCACGGTCTACTGCCTGAGATTATTATAGTATTATACTATAGTATTATAGTATTAGCATAGAGTATTATAGTATTATTGTAATTGCTACCTAGCGTTAGCATTCCTCTTTAGTGGAGCCGGTGGTGTAGTGGTTAGGGTGCTGGGCTCATGATCAGGAGGTTGTGTGTTCAAATCCCCGTTAGACCCTCACTGTGCCAAGACCCTTGGGCAAGGTCTTAACCACAAGTGTGCCTCTGTTCACCCAGCAGTATAAATGGGTACCAGTAAAAATATACTGGGAAGGTGACCTGCAATGGACTAGCGTCCCATCCAGGAGGAGTTGAACTCCGAGTTGCTTCACGCTATTGAATCAGGGATATACACCTGCCTGATAAGCCGCTATGGCTTGGGTTTAAAAGGACTTTAGCTTTTACTTAGCGTTCTCTCACTATTTTAAATGAATTTCTGTAAGTCTTATTGTGAAAGGCGTGTTATAAGCATTTGCTAACTAACACAAGAGAATATCTCTTATAGGATTTATTTACTATTCTCAACTAATTTGTTCAAGTTTTACTGTCTGAGACTATGATAGCATTTGCTGACCAATCACAGACAGTTAGTCAGTGGTGGCCTGGTGGTAAAGCTGCCACATCACTCATACCAAGACTGGGGGTTCAAGTCCCATTCTCAGCCAGTTGTCACTGTACTCCCCCCCCCCCCCCCCCGGGCACCTAATTGGGTTATCAGAGGCCATGTCTCTCACTTTCTGTGGTGTGAGGTTCATCTAAATATTCCATTGCTGATTTTCATCAAAAGTAGGCTGCATAACTGTCAGCATGCTTTTGCGCTGTGATTGTCTGGTGAGCTTTCCAAAGTGTGTCCTGTCTTCGCCCAGAGTCGGTTGGCATAGGCACCAGCCTCCCTGCAACCCCAATTAGAATTAAGCTGTTACAAAAAATGAATTAATGAATGTATAATCAATTTATCTTTGCATTATCTCTTTGTTGTAATGTATTTTTCGTAAGGTTCAACTGTGGGATGTTAGCCTTTGCTAACTAATGTAACGTATCGTACCTTCGCATTCGCTCTACTCATCTTGGGTCATTTTTCTCAGGCATTACTGAGATGTGCTCGCATTTGATAACTAATATGAGGTAGTTTATCTTAGCATTCACTTAATATTCTGTGCAATTTCTCATTCATTGATTCATTTTCTGAACCACGTAATCCTAATTAGGGTCGCGGGGATCCTGGAGCCCATCTTAGCCAACTCTTGGTGAGAGCAGGGTACACCCTGGATAGCATGCCAGGCCATTGCAGGGCTGACGTAATTTATAGTTCATTGTTATTATATAATTTAGCTATTGCTAAAGCCCTTGGTCTATAATTTTCCGTCACTGATACTAATGGTCATAAACGTATAAATACAACTGGGATGAAATAAGCGGAGAAATCTTTTGAAATTAAGGATATATTTAATGTTTGTGTGAAAGGGAAAAAACAGCCGTACATGTTATTTAAACTTTATTATACAGCGGTGCGAGGACTGAAAGCTTTTTGTAGACGTGGGGTCATAAAAAGAAAGTGCTGGCGTTTTCAAAAGCATGCTAATGGATGGGCTCTGGAGGGTTTGGACTGTAGCTTAGTCTGTGTCATAATAAAAAGAATCTCCAGATCCCTGCTTGGTTTGAGCCGGAGTCAGAGATCAACTGTTTGAAGTGAAAATTGTGGCGCTAATCCGCATTGTACTGCAGCGAGCAGGGAAAGCGACGTGCTCTTCAACAATTAGAGAAGACTTTCCAAGGTGCCCGTGCACATCACAACATCTACCGCTCTTATGTGTAAATGGAAGCAAGGACGATGCGGGCAATAGAATGCCCCCCCCACTCCCTCGTTTGATGAAGTCTGACACAGTAATGTATTTAGAAGACAACCTGATTTTTTTTTGTCATCAAATATTTGCTTTGAGTACTTTAAGAAGTTTAACTTTGAACACATAAGAGTTCTGTGTTGTTCCTGCGAGCCTGAAAGACGAGCCATCATGAAAAGATTTTACTTGTAGGCTTCTGAAATTCATAATTATTTTTAATCATCTCCTAAAGCTTTTACAAATATTGAAGAGGATGGAAAGTATTCTAGCTGAGATTTAATGAAGCATCATTTTAATATTTTAATATCAAACTGAAATCTTTGCAAGGCAAAAACGTATTAATATTTTAGTGTGGGATTTTCTCTGGCGGAATTTTGACTTGACGTGTTCACAAACTCTGAACATCGGTTTCAAATTGGACTGAACAATAAAGATTACGGAAAAAAAAAACTTCAGTTTGTGCTAAGAAAATGTCCTTGGATGATCTTTCTTGGTTTTACTGAAGCTCTCCGTCCTCTGTCCACTTTCAGTTTACTGGTTTCGGGCAGAATAACTAAAATAATAATAATAATAATAATAATAATCATAATAATAATAATAATAATAATAATAATAATAATAATAATAATAATAATAATAATAATCATCATCATAATCATAATAATAATAAGTGACGTATCTGCATGAAAGTTTGATAAAGTCTTATAATATCCAGAAGGCTGATTGAGTTTGATACCTGATTTCATCCAACATCAATAAACTGATATTTTTGGGGATGCTATCCAGCCATGAGTTAGCAAAGCACCAGCACTCAACTTACATTCCTCCATTCAGGTCAGGAAACAGATTTTCATGAGCATGCAGTGATGAATTTGTTCAAATAATGAACATCACACCATCATGAAGTTTGTTAAAGCTGTGAAGAAAAGCAAGGAGTCACACTTTTAGTCAAGAAATGAATAAAGAATTCAGGAGGAAACGACACTAGCCTCACTCAGAATGACTTCTATAGGCCAGTGGTGACTTAGTGGCTAAGGTGATGGGTTGGTGATCCAAAGGTAAGCGGTTCAATCACGTCTATCACCACTCTTGGGCCCTTGAGCAAGGCCCTTAACTGTCAATTGCACAGTTGTATAAAAATAATTGGAAAACTCTCTGGATAAGAGAATCTTCCCAATGCTCTAAATCAGTGGTTCTTAACCTGGGTTCGATCGAACCCTAGGGGTTCGGTGAGTCGATCTCAGGGGTTCGGTGGAGCCTCTGCCTTGGAGGTCAAGACACACCCGATTCATGCAATTAGTGATGACACACCCCACTTAGCCATCACTGACTGCAGATGATCACATTACATTGCTTGGCCAATCAGTGCTGCGAGGAATTTAGTGCGCTCAGTAGTCAACGTGTGACTGTCGTGGTAGTACGTCGTGTGATTTTAAAAAAAAAAATTTTTTGGAATATTTTAATCCTTACTAACTATGTCGAGCAAAAAAGAAAGTGGTCGGACAAATATGTACAACATGGATTCACATGCATCACGGAACGTGATGGGACTCAGCATCCTATCTGCATGATTTGCAATGCCAAGTTGAGCATCTCTAGTCTCGCACCGGCAAAACTAAAGGAACACCTCTTGAAACCGCATGGAGATGGGAATACAAGAACACAATGCTTGCTGAATTCAAGGTGAAGAGAGCCAGATTCAAAGAAATTATTTTTCACTAACGGAGGGTTCGATGAATGTGCATATGAAACTGGTGGGGTTCGGTACCTCCAACAAGGTTAAGAACCACTGATCAAAATGTTTATATATACACGGATCCTTCACTGCTTCAGTGCATCGTGGGTTTTTTAAAAAATAAAAATTCATCGAATTAAAAAAATAAGGAGATTAAGAAAGAAAAGGGGAAAAAGTTAAGGAGAATGCCACAAAAACAAGGCCAATTATGCAAAAAAAAAAAAAAACCCTAAACCAACAAAAGACAAAAAACAACCCAAAATCTCCGATGAAAATCACTTACATGATTGCATCTGTGTGTGCAAGCACATCTGCGCAAGTGCGTGTGCGCACACGTATGCATGTATGTGTGTCGTCTTCTTCTCATGCAATACCATCTATATGTGTGTGTATTTATATTTTATTTACATCTTATATTATTTTTAAAATATTTAATTGTTATTATAAGCATTTATATCATTGAATATGTATTTATTCATATTATGTATACATATACATGTACATATATGTAAGGTGTTTTGGAGACAAAGTCAGAGAGGCTAGATTGAGATGGTTTGGACATGTACAGAGGAGGGATAGTCAGTATATTGGCAGTAGGATGCTGAGGTTGGAACTACCGGGCAGAAGGCCTCGAGGAAGACCAAAGAAGAGATTTATGGACGTGGTGAAGGAAGACATGAAGGTCGTTGGAGTCAGAAAAGAAGATGCAGAGGACAGGGTGAAATGGAGTCGGATGATTTGCTGTGGCGACCCCTGAAGGGAGCAGCCGAAAGGAGAAGAAGAAGAAGAAGAAGATACATGTACATATACATCAGTCGAGGGAGGGGGTTAGGGGGTGATCCTACTTCACGGATTTTGATGGTTGCGTGGGGATCTCGGTCCCAATTAACCGCGGTTAATAGATATACAGAGGTATACCTCGGCTTAAGTCATTTTGAGTTAAGTCTTTGTCAATTATACGTCAGTTTTCAAAAAATAGGAAAAAATAAAAATAAAGTTTACTAAATTAATTTTAATCAAATAGATTCTTATTAACAATATATTATTGAAAATTGCATTCATGAATAAAGTACAGAACTAGGAATGGTTATTTTAGGTTTAGCCTAGACAGGTAGATTTGGCATAGCCTAACCTAGACCAAGTGGGGCTGGTGGTGTAGTGGTAAGGCTGCTGCACTCATGATCAGGAGGTTGTGTATTCAAGTCCCAGTTTGACCCCTACTCTGCTGAGATTTAAGTCATTTTTTTACTCATCTCATTTTCTCATTAGTCTGTAATTAGTCAGCCACAGGGAGGCTGGCGCCCATCTCGTTCCACTCTGGGTGATGCAATGTACACTCTGGACAGCTCGCCAGGCCATCGCAGGGTAGAAACATGCCGACGGCTATGCGGCTCCTCTTGATAAAAGCCAGCAATGGTTCTTTCATGAACTTCTCCCCATAGACACTGAGAGACTTGGGCGGCCTTTGATAAGTCATTTAGATGCACTGGGGGGACAGCATTGACAACCTGGTGACAGTGGGGTTTGAAACTCTGACCTTAGGATTAGTAATCCAGCACCTTACAACCAGGCAACTGCTGCCCTTTTTTTTGGCAGAATTCTGCTAAGAAACACAAAAACCTCACCAAAACATATCCTTGTTGATGGAGGAAATTAAAGGGACTTCACAACCAGCGTGATCTGAGCTCAAGCTGAAAAATCACCTCAAATAATTACAGACATGGGGCAGCGTAGTGGTAAGCAAGTCTGCCTCCCAGTAAGATCTTAGGTTCAAGTCCCAGGCCCGGAATGTTTCGGAGTGGAGATGCATGTTCCATCCATGGTTGTATGGGGTTTCCTCGGGGTACTCCGGTTTCCTTCACAGTCCGGTTAGCTGTCTGTTCCAAATTGCCGGTGAGTATGAATAGCTGTGTGTGTTGACCCTGTGATGTTAATGTTTTGTTAGTATGTTCAGAGATTCTTCAAACAGAATTTCCAGTAGCATGTTCCTGTTTGTTAGCAAATCTGATTTACAATTCACTGTCCTGTTGTTTTTGTGCAATTCTAAACTATCCTTCTGGTGGCTATTACACAAGCACCATAGTAACATTCACACACTTTTACAATCTTTAAACTTTATAAATATTCAAACTCTAGGCACAGCTGCCAGTGTTGGGTTGGTAGTGACCATCTGCTGCCCTACTTTTTTTTTTTTTTTTTTTTCTGGTACGTCCACTGAAAGCAATTTTTTTGGCCAATTCAACATATCGAATCAGTGGTGGGTCAAATATAAAAAGAAACCAGTCTGAATGACTGTCCCGGATAGTGAATGATAGCATGAGAAGAAAGATGGACAAAACAAAAGTAAGCAAATTAACCCGTCCCCAGTGCAGCTAACTGGGTTATCAAAGGCCGACCATGTCTCTTACTGTCTGTGGTGTGAGGTTCAGGTAAAAGAACCATTGCTGATTTTTGACAAGAGTAGCTGCATTGCCATCAGCATGTTTCTGCCCTGTGATAGCCTAGAAAGCTGTCCAGGGTGTACCCTGCCCTTGCCCATCAGCCTGAGTCAGCTGGGATGGGCGCCAGCCTCCCTGCGACCGTAATTAGGATTATGCGGTTACAAAAAATGACTGAATGAACTATTAACCTGGAGATAGAAAGTTCAAATCCGGGTTAATTCCACAGCCGTCCATAGCAAAGAGTCCATGGGAGCTAATTGGCCAAGCTCTCACAAGCAGGAGGGATGGCATAGGCTAACTTGTAACCCTGTGACTCACAGCAATCACCAGCCAAGTTTGTGAGCTCATTCGTGCGAGGGAGTGGATAGCACTTTTCCTCCGAGCGTGTTAGACCTTCCCCAAAATATGCATACGCAGCAGTTCGAAAAGAGGTGTGTGGCTGGCATTGCATGTCATGGAGGGGCCATGTGCACGCTTTCGACCCTCCCTGGTTGACGGTGGTTGTGTAAATAGGGAAGGTAATATCTGCCCATCTCAGCCAACTCTGGGCGAGGGCAGAGTACACCCTAGACAGCTCGCCAGGACATCGCAGGGCAGAAACACGCTGATGGCAGTGCAGCCTACTCTTGATGAAAGTCTCCAGTGGTTCTTTTACCACAGACAGACCATATACCTTTGATATCCCAGTTAGCCGCACTGAGAGTGACAGCAGTAAAAGGTGGGGACTTGCAACCCTGACCCTGGGCTCACTAAACCAACATCTTATTACTTGGCCACCGCTGCGCCACAATAAGCACGTCAATGTTTTCTGAGACTGTTTTGCATCAAAAAAAATTCCCTAAGAATTGATTCCTTCTAAAATTGTATCATGTATCTGTTTTTCATTTTGCTTTTTTTTTTTTTTTTTATGTTTTTCCAGATTCAATGCATCAGCTCACCTGAACAAGAATTTCAACAATAAACACAGGAGTCAAAAGTTTTGACAGAAAAGCATATTTCTCAACAGCTGATCGAGATCTAGAAGGTCCCTTTATTATAATATGGGAAAAAACTGGAAAACCAAGAAGAAACCTACATGATCACAGGCAGATTATAAGAAGAAGAAGAGGAAGAAGAAGAGGAAGCCTTGTTTTGTTGAGTATATGTATTACAGCACAGTGAAATTAATTGTTCCACATAATTAAAGAAGTTTTTTATTTTAATAAACTGCATTGATCTCACAAGGAAAAGTCCAAAGAAAACACATTAGTCTCTGCATTTAATCCATACAAGGTAAGTACACACACTCAGAGCAGTGGTCGGCAATATTAAGATGGCAGGAGTCTTGCTTAAAGGCCCTACAGCCACGAATTTAAAGGAATGAAAATGTACTGCTCTTATGCACCCCCCTAAACACACACACACATTTAATCATTTCCATTTAATCACAGTCTATAAAGACCAGCAGCGCTCTTGGTGCTAGAAGACTGTCCCTCTTGATCTGTCAGCTCTGTGCTCAAGCAGTTCAAGCTTTACTTTGATTTCCGTGTTTCTCTGCATCTCTATTACAGTGACTACGATTTCATGTTTCATCTATGAAAACGGCTGTGCTTTATTGTTCACAGGGAAGGCACTCGAGCACTAGAAACCTGTGAACAATAAAGCACAACCTGTTTTCATCGATGAGTGTGTTAGAGCCACGCCCCTCTCCAACACGCACAACTCTTTTCTGAGACCATAACACACTGAAATGAAAACCACAGAAAAGTTAAAGCATACGAACAATAAAGATAAGCATTTTAACCTTTATGGTGGTGAGCAGTTGGCATGCATACGTAAATGTCGGAGAGGGAGACAAGCGGAGATTTCCCTTCCATAACAGCTTCAGGTAAATCAGCCAAAGATGTTTTTATCTCATGCTACCACTTTGCATGGTTGATTTTCTTTTCTTGAAGAACATTTTGAATGTGGCTTGTTTCTGCCTCTTTTCAAAACCTTAAGGAAGTGGCTCATGACCTCATGGTTAAAGGTGTTCACAGCACTGCTAGCACTTTAGCTTAGCTTTAGCACTTTAGCTTAGCTTACATACATAAATACATACATACATACATACATACATCCTCTTCAGCTTCGTTTAGGCGGTTATGCCTATAAGCCGATCTGTGAGTTTTCTGTTCGGTACTCTAAATTGTATTTGTCGCTGGAGGTGGTATATGGCGTTAGTCATTAGATAGCTTTAGTGCTTTAGCGCTAGATTTAGCTTCAGTACTGTATCAACAACGTCCGTACTTCCCCAGGACAGCTTTTAGGGTGATACATAGTATCAACAACTTCCGGACTTCCCCAGGACAGTTTTATTAAGGTGATACATAAAGCACCGGCCTGGTGAGCCACTAGGCTTGGGTGTAAAAGCCCAAACAGACCTTACATAGTATCAACTACTTCCGGACTTCCCCAGAATATACATAGTATCAACAGCTTCTGGAAGTTGTGCACTCTTCCTCCCTCTCAGTCTTGATTTTTCTCGCGTTTCTCGAGTTCAACTTCTGGTTTTTATTCGGTTTCTGGGACTATAAAAGTCAGGACTTCCCATTTGTTCGGTCTCTAGAGTGTTCGGATTCCAAGGGTCCATTGTACATGCTATAAATATATGTGGCACTGTTGGGACATGTGCCTCGCATGGGCTGCACGATGCTACAGGCCGCCTCACAGGAAGAAGGTCCTGTGTTTTAGTCCCTATCTGGAGTTTGCATGTTTTTCATGTACTTGCAAAAGTTTCCTCTGGGTAATCCAGTATCCTCCAACAGTCCAAAGACTTTTCAAAGTTCATTTATTCATTTTCTGTAACCGCTTAATCCTAATTAGGGTCGCAGAGAGCCTGGCGCCCATCCCAGCTGACTCTGGGCGAGGGCAGAAACACGCTGATGGCTATGGCAGCTCCTCTTGTTGAAAGTCAGCAATGGTTCTTTGACATGAATCTCCCACCACAAATGGTTGTGTGTGTGTGTGTGTGTGTGTGTGTGTGTTGAATTTTTGGTGGACTGGTGATCTGTTCAGGGTGTGTCCTACCTTTACCCACAGATGCGCAATACAGGCTCCAGCTTTACTGTGTCCCTACTTTAAAATCCTTAATAAGTAAAAAGAAAGCAAAATCTAACAAAAAATCAAGGAAATCAAACCTAAAAAATAATAAAATGGTCATGTACGAAGAGTGGTGATTGACGGAAGCCCTTACCACCTCTCCTACACATTCACCCATTCATCTGCTACCCCTCCTTGTTAGAAACATATCCAACCTAATCTACCCCATGGTCCAAATGAGGTTACAGACACAGCTGGCTGAAGTGACATCAAAGAAGCAGTCATTATTTCAACAGGACCTCCTCTTACACTGACAAGACCCTGAGCAGTGGCTACTCTCGCTCTCCATGTCTTTCTCTCTCTCTCTATCCGGCTCTCTTTTTGTGCCAAGACGAGGTTGGCTGGAGTCAGTTGGCATCACATTTGGAGGCAAATATATAAAAATTACAGATGAAGGCAGTTAACGAGGCAGTCGCAAATGTAACATCGCAGAGCAACTACAGGTTTATTTACCTTTTTGCAGTCTTTGGGTTTTTGGTTTTTTTTTTTGTTTTTTTGTTTTTTTTTGCTTTGTATGTTGGTTTCAGCATAAGGGAGGAAAAATGGAGAAGGCAGTAAACTTTGCCGTTGGCGGTTTGCCTAGCGGCTGTGCCTTTGATCAAAGCGTGGGCCGCCGGTCAAGTGGGAAAACCCTGCTCTGAACGCTGAGCTGAACATGCAACCCAACGCTCTGAAATCCCAGAGATCCAGAGGGCAGAGAGAGGCCACGCCAATCAAGTGCTATTTCAACAGGCTCATATTTTGTAGGCTGAAGTTACTGAAAGGTTCAGAAAGTGAAATAAACATCAAATGGGTACAGTATACAGGGCGAGTTAGAAGTACAACACCATTCACATAAATAATAAAAATATTTCTGATAAAAATGCATTAAAATATAAAATATGTTGATCATCTTAGCATCGGATAGCTAATGCTAATGCTAGGTAGTGCTCTGGGGTTTCTAAACAACAAGATGTCCCCTAACTACATGCAAATTCTTTGCATGGTTTCTTAATTTTAAATTTAGATTCTGATGTCAAATCAAGGTGACCATTTATATATAGAGTACCAACAGTAAGTGAAGCAATATTAAAAACAATTTACTATATACTGTGTTTGCTAAGCCGACGATTCGAATGGCGAGTTGTGCTTAATTCAGCAGTATTCACATGGCCTGAGGCACATCATTGTTTTAGTATCTACAACATAGTAAAATGCTTGTTGTGTTCCTGCTCCACTCATCTCCATCATATTTTCTCTCATGCTGACAGATGGTTTAAAGGACTTAGATATGAGTGTGGTCCTGTTTCCTGCGTGGCCTGTTCAATCGTAGACGCCTCTAGTCCCATACCAAGATGATGTCAGTGCTGATGGGTGGTGGTTATTCTATGGTGGTGCACAAACTCTAAATGATATTCAACTAAAAACAATTATGTTTACAAATAAGTCGTGGGGTTGGTGGTATAGAGATTAGAGTGCTGGGCTCATGACTGTAAGGTTTCTGTGTTCAAATCCCAGTCAGACCCCCACTGTGCTAAGAACCCTGGGAAGGTCTTAACCACCAGTGTGCCTCTGTTCACCCAGCAGTATGAATGTGTACCAGTAAAATATACTGGGAAGGTAACCTGCGATGGACGATGGACTAGCGTCCCATCCAATATGAGTTGAACTCCTAGTTGCTTCATGCTACAAAAACCAGGAATAAGCACCTGTCTGATGAGGCTTGGGGGAGAACATGCCAACAGACTTTCTTTTAGTTTACTCATGAATCAGAGCAGATTGTCCTGAGAATGAGCCTCAAAAAGGTCATGGACCAGCCAACCCCCAACAAAAGACATACAAACCTCGTTGTCAACATGAACAATGTACCTTTCAAGTCTTCAGACAAATGTTGATGCTAGAGCAGTGTTTTGTCAAATAACACTACTATTGATATGTCTGTCTTCTTTTCGGCTTTTTCCCTTTTACTCGGGAGTCGCCACAGTGAATCATCTGATTCGCACGTTTGATTTGGCAGAGGTTTTTACGTCGGATGCCCTTCCTGTCACAACCCTTTTTAGTAAGGGACAGAAACACGCTGATGACTTTGCAGCTACTCTTTACGAAAGTCAGCAATGGTTCTTTTACATGCCGCTCACCATAGACAGTGACAGACATGGCCCGCCTTTGATAACCCAGTTAGTCGCACTGGGGGGGACAGTGACAACCTTGTGGAGAGTGGGACTTGAACCCCCAACCTTTGGATCAGCAATCCAGCGCCCTTTACCACTAGACCGCCACTGCCCTAAATAACACTACTATTGATATAGCACGTGGAATGTCTGGACACGTGTTCAGACTACCATCGATATAACACGTGGAATGTTCAGACATATACCATGCAATGAGTATAAGTGTACGTATGAAAATCAATGTGTACAAAGTGCTCATCCACACTACCCTCTTGTTTGGCTGCAAAACATGGACAACCTCTCGATGCCACAGATCCATTTGTGGTATAAGTGAAGTTTGCATTACGACAGCACATGTGTGGGGTATGTAACCCGGCATCCAGTTCAAAGGTCAAGACTACCAAACTTTCTGGTAAAAACTTGCTTTTTGTATGTAAACAACAGTGTTACACCTGAACTTCTTCTTCTTTTCCTTTCAGCTGTTCCCTTCAGGGGTCGCCACAGCAAATCATCTGCCTACACACCTTCAGTGTTACCCCTGAACAACTGCTGTTATAGTCAGCTTTAAGCCTTAACTTGTCATAATTCCAGGTGCACATTGTGCCGTATTGCATTGTAGGAACGGCCTGTACCATCTTAAGCGATGGAAAAAGCAAACTTGCAGCGAACATGCCTGTAACTTCAAGACAAGCGTGTGTTGCGTGCTCGCCACCATTCACGTTATATACTTTCCCAACCGAGCTGAAGGATCCAGATGAAAGTGATTGTTGAATTGAAGCAGTCAGTTTATAATAAAATTATATTAATTAGTATTCGATTCATTGTAGAGTCCACAATTAATTGTGTCTTCCAATTGAGCCGACAGTCGGCGATCGTCAGGCCCGGACATTAGCCTGATTAGATCTACTATAGTTTAGATCTATAGAGCTAGTATAACCTAAGAGTCAGAAAAACAATCGCGGGTCATGGTCCAACATTTAATGGGACTAATAATGATCTCGGCCTCCTGTATTTGACAGGATTATCTGCAAATTGTGTAATGTGGCGGTAAATGTAAGCATAACAAATTCATCCCTCTATTTGTCCGAACAACCGGGAAGACTCCTACACGTACAGCATGCCCGTAGATCGGAAACTTTCCATCAATTAAGCGTATCTACTGTATGAAGCACTGTTCATTGACATCCAATTTAAACTCCGCCATTTTGGTAGTTTGTTTGGAAGCCGTGATCCATGATTATTACTGGCATCCTTCTGTCTCAAGAGACAATGGAGTTAGCGCCATGGATCAGTTCATGGTTGATTGACAGCATCTGCTGCGGCTATAGAGTCCAATTCTGGAGCAGCAAACTCTGTTGCAGTAGTCATAAATGAATTCCGCGCCTGGCTGTGTGGGGGCCGATGCTGGCCCCTGCCATCTGCACTCTCTTTTCTCCTCCCACTGATCCTCTCTCCTCTTCTAACTGGTTTGGATGCCAGCCTTGACAGCATGCCTCCAGCTACTGCGGTCAGTGGCCACTGCCTCCCAGCGTGTTGGGTTGATATCGCCTGCCTTCGAAATCACAATCCCGTGATGCTTTGCACCAATCGAAATGCAAAACTGGCTTATTGCGGAGCAAGACTGGGTTTCCAATGTTGACAAACTGGAAGTTGTGATGTCACGAGTGTGGAAGGCCAAATCACCAAGGCACAGCTTTGCTGGGTGGATGGGACATTGAACACCAGTGAAAGATCTGAGAACACTCAGAGAGAGCAATAGGGACACACAGACCTTGCAGGTATAATGATGACACTATCACTAACTTCACTGGAAAAACGTTGCTCTAGCTCGTGCGTTATGGCGTAACTCCTGTCACGAGGGCATTCAGTCTTTTTAAAAGAACAGGACAAGACATCTAGAAGAAAAGAAGGGTCAGCACAAAAGAACCTTACAGCAAGCTCTTCTTGAATATATAGTTCATGGACTTGAACCTGTCAGAAATAGGTCTTCTCTCCCACAAAAGGACTCACTGATAACCGTTTTGCTGGAAACTAATATGTCAGGCGGCACAGCGGTGTAGAGGTTAGAATGTCCGCCTCACAGCAAGAAGGTCCCGGGTTTGATTTCCAGCTCAGGTAGCTCTGTGTGGAGTTTGCATGTTCTCCCCGTGCTTGCATGGGCTTCCTCCTGGTACTCCGGTTTCCTCCCACAGTCCAAAAAAACATGCACAGTAGGTTAATTGGCAGTTCCAAATCTCCCCTAGGTGTGAGTGTGAATGGTTGTGTGGGTGTTGGCCCTTCAATGGTCTGGCAAGATGTCCAGGGTGTTCCCTGCCCTCGCCCAGAGTCGGTTGAAATGGATGCCAGCCTCTCCATGACCCTAATTAGAATTAACTGGTTCAGACCCATGTGATGACCTAAACATCATGAGAACATAATTTAAAAAACTGTCTTTTAAAAAGATGGTTTTTAAAATTTATTTTAAAAAATGTTTCAATCATAACAGACCCAGGTGAGGTCTGAGCACGTGTAGGCAGATGCATAGACTACGATCTGCAAAACAGCATCTTTTTAAACCCCAGTTATAGTTTTAGTAGACACTACACGGCTCTCAGCTGGCTTGGGAGCACCTTTCTGTCCCCCTGGAAGAGCTGGAGCAGGGGGACGTCTGCACCTCAGTAGTTAGATGCGCACACTTCGTCCAGCTCTGTAGAGCAGCGCACACACACGCACACACACACACACACCGCAACCCAACCTGGGATTAAGTGGATGAAGATGAAGGAAAGAAACAAAAAATGAACAAAAATAAAGCGTTCGTAGTGTGGACTTACTTAATGCAGCCATGAGGTGGGGGGGCACTAACCAGTGTCTCTCCCCCTCATGCCGGTCCCAAGCCCGGAGAAATGCAGAGGGTTGTGTCAGGAAGGGCATCCGACGTAAAACCAATGCCAATTACTTAAAATGCAAATCAAAAGTCTTACCTCCATACCGGATCGGTCGAGGCCCGGGTTAACAACGACCGCCATCAGTGCTGTCAATCAACAGGGTGCTGATGGAAATTGGACTACTGTTGGTCGAAGACGTCGAAGAAGGAGAGGTGGGAGGCGTGTCCGTAGGCAGAGAGAGAAGAGGAAAGGCATGAGTCTAGGACTGAGAGTGGGGACTTTGAATGTTGGAACTATGCACAGAAAAGGTAGAGAGCTGGTTGACATGATGCAGAGGAGGAAGGTGGACATACTGTGTGTTCAGGAGACCAGGTGGAAAGGTAGCAAAGCTAAAAGCTTAGGAGCAGGGTTTAAGCTATTTTATCACGGTGTGGATGGGAAGAGAAATGGAGTCGGAGTCATCTTGAAGGAGGAGTTTGTCAGGAATGTTCTAAAAGTGAAAAGAGTGTCAGACAGAGTGATGAATCTCAAGTTAGAAATTGAAGGTGTAATGCTCAATGTTGTTAGTGCTTATGCCCCACAGGCAGGATGTGAGCTAGAAGAGAAGGAGAGATTCTGGAGTGACTTAGATGAAGTGATGCAGAGTACCCCAGAGGTGAAAGAGTGGTCATAGGTGCAGACTTCAATGGACATGTTGGGGCAGGCAACAGAGGGGACGAGGAAGTGATGGGCAGGTTTGGTATCCAGGACAGGAACACAGAAGGACAGATGTTGATAGATTTTGCAAAAAGGATGGAAATGGCTGTGGTGAATACTTTCTTTGAGAAGAAACAGGAGCATAGGGTGACTTATGAAAGCGGAGGTAGGCGCACACAGGTAGACTACATCTTGTGTAGGCGATGTAATTTGAAGGAAGTCAGTGACTGCAAAGTCATCGTGGGTGAGAGCGTTGCCAAACAGCATAGGATGGTGGTGTGCAGGATGACTCTGATGGTGAGAAAGGTGAAAAGGCAAAGGCAGAGCAGAAGACAAAGTGGTGGAAGCTGAAAAAGGAAGAGTGTCGTGTTGTCTTCAAGGAGGAGTTGAAACAGGCTTTGGGTGGCCAGGAAGTGCTTCCAAATGACTGGACAACCACAGCAAATGTGATCAGGGACACAGGTAGGAGAGTACTTGGTGTGTCCTCTGGAAGGAAAGTAGATAAGGAGACTTGGTGGTGGAATGAGGAAGTGCAGGAGTGTGTACAAAGGAAGAGGTTAGCCAAGAAGAAGTGGGACATTGAGAGGACCGAAGAGAGTAAACAGGAGTACAGGGAGACACAGCGTAAGGCGAAAGTAGCAGTGGCTAAGGCCAAACAGAGGGCATATGATGACTTGTATGATAGGTTGGATAGTAAAGAGGGAGAAAATGATCTATACAGGTTGGCACAGCAGAGAAATAGAGATGGAAAGGACGTGCAGCAAGTTAGATTGATAAAGGACAGAGAGGGAACTCTATTGACTGATGACAGAAGTGTGCTGGGAAGATGGAAAGAGTACTTTGAAGAGCTGATGAATGAGGAAAATGAGAGAGAAAAAGAGTAGAAGAGGTAACCATTGAGGGGCAGGATGTAGCAAAGATCAGTAAGGGTGAAGTGAGAAGGGCATTGAAGAGGATGAAGAATGGAAAGGCAGTTGGTCCTGATGATATACCTGTGGAGGTATGGAAGTGTCTAGGAGAGGTAGCAGTAGATTTTCTGACAAGAACATTCAACACGGTACTAGAGAGTGAGCAGATGCCGGAGGAGTGGAGGAGAAGTGTGCTGGTGCCCATTTTTAAGAACAAGGGAGACGTGCAGAGTTGCAGCAACTACAGAGGGATAAAGTTGATGAGCCATACGATGAAGTTATGGGAAAGAATAGTGGAAGCTAGACTAAGGGCAGAGGTCAGCATTTGTGAACAACAGTTTGGTTTCATGCCAAGAAAGAGCACCACAGATGCAATGTTTGCCTTGAGGATGTTAATAGAGAAGTACAGAGAAGGTCAGAGGGAGCTACATTGTGCCTTTGTGGATCTGGAAAAAGCATATGACAGGGTGCCAAGAGAAGAACTGTGGTATTGCATGAGGAAGTCTGGAGTGGCAGAGAAGTATGTTAGAGTGGTGCAGGACATGTATGAGAGATGTAAGACAGTGGTGAGGTGTGCTGTCGGTGTGACCGACGAATTCAAGGTGGAGGTGGGACTGCATCAAGGGTCAGCTCTGAGCCCCTTCTTGTTTGCTATGGTGATGGACAGGCTGACAGACGAGGTGAGACAAGAATCTCCATGGACTATGATGTTTGCAGATGACATCGTGATCTGTAGTGAGAGCAGAGAACAAGTGCAGGAAAATCTCGAGAGGTGGAGGTATGCCCTGGAAAGGAGAGGAATGAAGGTTAGCCTCAGAAAATCAGAATACATGTGTGTGAATGAGAAGGACCCAGGAGGAACGGTGATGTTACAGGGAGCAGAGATAACGAAGGTGGAGGATTTTAAGTACTTAGGCTCAACAATCCAGAGCAATGGAGAGTGTGGAAAAGAGGTGAAGAAGCGTGTGCAGGCAGGCTGGAATGGTTGGAGAAAAGTATCCGGTGTGATGTGTGATAGGAGAGTGTCAGCAAGAATGAAGGGAAAAGTGTACAAGATGGTGGTGAGGCCAGCGATGTTGTATGGCTTAGAAACAGTGGCGCTGAGGAAAAGGCAGGAGGCAGAGCTGGAGGTAGCGGAGATGAAAATGTTGAGGTTCTCCCTGGGAGTAACGAGGATGGATAGGATCAGAAATGAGTATATCAGAGGGACAGCCCACGTAAGATGTTTTGGAGACAAAGTCAGAGAGGCTAGATTGAGATGGTTTGGACATGTACAGAGGAGGGATAGTGAGTATATTGGCAGTAGGATGCTGAGGTTGGAACTACCAGGCAGAAGGCCTCGAGGAAGACCGAAGAAGAGATTTATGGATGTGGTGAAGGAAGACATGAAGGTTGTTGGAGTCAGAAAAGAAGATGCGGAGGACAGGGTGAGGTGGAGGCGGATGATTTGCTGTGGCGACCCCTGAAGGGAGCAGCCGAAAGTAAAAGAAGAAGAAGAAGAAGAAGAAGTGTGGACTTACTTATTTTAGCTGATTCTAGTCTATTTGTGATGATCAAATGGGTGGAACCATGTATGTGTGTGTGTGTGTGTGTGTGTGTGTGTGTGTGTGTGTGTGTGTGTATACAGTGGTACCTTGAATTATGAATTTAATCTGTTCCGAGGGCAAGCTAGTAAGCCAAAGTTTGTTAGATAAAACAAAAATTCTCATCGGAAATAATAGAAAACCAATTAATCCATAATCCAACAATAAATATTTAATAATAATAATAATAATAATAATAATAATAATAATACATGTACATTAACATTAATAATAATTAATAATGAATAATAATAAAAGAAGAAGAAACAATAAGTCAACTAACCTTTCAGATCATCGATTGCGGGAAAGATATCATGTGGGTAAGCATGAGGTGGTGCTTAACAGAGAAGGAGGAGAATTTTTGTGCAAGTGCATGCTACGAATAAGAGCATGGATAGGCTTGTGGTGAGCTCTCACAAGGCCAGTGCTTCTCAAATAGTGGAGAGCACGGGGTGTGATGCCAGAGGGGGGCCTTGTATGACCCTGGGGAACATGCTTTTTTGCTATACTGTACTAGAATTAAGTGTAATTGCGCATCCTCTACAGGAGGGGGCAGTGGTGCTCTCACTGTGTTCCCTGTGGTGTAGGGAAAAGCACTGAACAAACGATATGAAGTGCAGTAAACATTATTTATAGTCGCACGCGGGGAGCTGGGGGGGGTGAAATGTTTTTTCTTTCTATGGAGGGTGTCACAGAAAATAATTGAGAAGCACTGCACAAAGTGTTCTCGGAGCAAGGAGGAATACACATGGAAGAACATGAGGCTAGTCAGCCTGGAAAAGCCATTTTGCCAGCAGAGCTCATAAATCAAAAATTTTGCTCTTTGAATGGGGCGGATTTTTGGTGGATCGAAACTCATATCATGGAAAATTCATTATAAAAGACATTCGTAAGTCAAGGTAAGATAAGATACAGATAAGATACAGCTTTATTAATCTCACAATGGAGAAATTCACTGTTACAGGCTCTTGAGGTACCATCCGTAGGGGGTGCAAAAATAGATACAAATACAAACATACACACATACATATATATTATATAAGTAAATAAATAAATAGATACATAAATAGTATAAATTAATAAACAATCAAAGAAAAGAAGGGAACGGCTTTGTAGACTGGCCTATATTGAAGTGTATATGTATCTGAGTGCAGAGTAGATGGGTTGATATGGTTGACAGTCAGTGGGGTAGATGTGGTTGATTAAAGTGCACGGGGTTTTTATTGCACATAACCGGTATTTTCACAGACAGTTACAAAGTGGCGTTGTACAGTCTGATAGCGGTGGGAATGAACGACCTGCGGTAGCGCTCCTTCCTGCACTGAGGATGTCTCAGTCGTCCACTGAAGGAGCTACTCAGCTTCTCTACAGTCTGGTGCAGTGGGTGAGAGCTGTTGAACAGGATGGATGTGAGCTTTGCTACCATCCTCCTCTCACTCACCTCCTCCACAGAGTCCAGTGGACAGCCGAGGACAGCGCTGGCCCTCCTGACCAGCTTGTTCAGTCTCTTTCTGTCCCGCTCTGTGCTGCCCGGGGCCCAGCAGATGGCAGCGTAGAGGATTGCAGAGGCTACCACAGAGTCATAAGGTACTTGTGTAAGGTGTATACAGGGATCCCTCGCTACTTCGTGGTTCAATTCGTGCGGCTTCAGTGCATCTCGGGGTTTTTTTTTTAATATATATTCATCAAATTGAAAATAAGGAAATTAAGGAAGAATAGGGGAAAAGTTAAGGAAACTGCCACAAAACAAGGCCAATTATGCAAAAAAAAATCTAAACAAACCCGAAACAAAAACAACCCAAAACCCCCATCAAAACTAGTTACATTTTTGTGAGGTCCGCATCTGAGTGTACGCACGCGTCTGTATGTGTGTGTATTTATATTTTATTTACATCTTATGCATTATTTTTGAATGTATAATTGTTATTAAAAGCATTTATAGTGTTGAGTATGTGTTTATTGATATTACATACACACACATATATATGTGTGTATATATATATATATATATATATATATATATACACGTCTGGCGGGGGGTTTGAAGGGTTGATCCTACTTCGTGAAATTCGGTGGTCGCGTGGGGCTCTCGATCTTTCCATCTTCCGAGCCGAACAATGACTCTGATGCTCCGGAGTCGACTCTTGTTTCTGTGAGCTATGAACTCAGTCACAAGAAGTGACTCCTCCTCCCACGTCCTTTGTAACAAGACGCATTAGGTTGAAAAGACATGTACACTAGTCCTCCTCCTCCTCCTCCTCCTTCTCATCCTCCTCCTCCTCCTCCTCCATATATTAATGTCTAACAAAAGGTAAAAAGATTGCAAATAAAATTTTCGCACAAACGTGTGGAACAGTACAGTACATATGAGCAGTAATACATCTATTGACCCGATTTACATTCAAACCATCTTACAACCTGCTGGTCAGAACCGAATGCGGTCGTACGTCGAACACTTCCTGTATCGAGAGGTCAAAAATGGTGTCTTTGTGAGCTCTGACTTCCTGCCGGTGCCAGGTGAATGGCGGATAATTCATCCACATTGTCCACGTTCATTCAGGGACAGCTGATGTGTTATCCAAGCTCGAGACCAAATCTAAAAGGTATACGTCATAGAATGGAATCACTGGACGCAACCGTCACTGATGGCGATATGAATGAAACGAGGCTAAAAACCTGCCCCGGTCTCGAGTCTCGAGTCTCACTTCTTCCAGTCATAAAATCTACTTTTCTTCACGAATGTTGATCGTGTTCGTTTCCAGAAAAGTCGAAATTAATCCGCAATTCATTTGTTAACAACTGGGAAATATGATGCGGATGCCCAGAAGAACTTTTCTCCACCACGTCCCATCCGAACGGTGCTTAAACCAACACTGAGATATAACAGTTCTCGCGTCTTTCTTGTCCCATTCACACAGATTAATTGCTTTCTCACTGGGTTTTGTTTAATCAGCTTATTGAATTTGAACGAACAAAGACGTACCTGCATCGATCTTAATTACTTTACTGATGCTAAAAGTAACACAAGGCTTTGCGTAAATGTTAACCTAGTGGCGATGCAAAGGCTGGGTGGCAAAGTCTCCTTCAAACAGAGATAGGCGAATCGATAAATATCACTCGGGCTGATTGAACCTAATTAGAGTTGTACAGAAGTGCAGGGGGGGGGGGGGATGCAGTCCCTGGGAAAAGCTGTTTAGATTTGAGTTGGCGAGGCTGTCAGACACAATTAGGCTGCAGTGTTGTTGGGGGGAAAAGCAGTAGAATAAATTAAGAGAGTTTGTGGGAAAGGGGTGAGCGTCCAAGACCATTTCTGTTTGAAGGTCAACTAAATTAAAGAGTAAATTACATGACTTGTGAATGAGGTGTCACTTTGTTTGATGGTCCATGTTAATTCAAAGTAGGAAAATAACAATACTGGAGACTGGACTGTTAGCCTTCTGGGATTTACGTGTTTGGCTGACCGGATGGGAAATTGAAGTGGTGTGGTAAGCTATTGTAGCCCGTTAATTAAATAATGAAATGAGTTCGATATGGTAAACAGAGCTGGGGCAGCATGGGTGGCGTAGTGGTTAGTGTGTCTGCCACACAGCATGAAGGTACTGTACTGGTCATGAGTCCTGGGCTCGGGTATTTCTCTGTGGGGGTTTCCTCCCCCGGTCCCGAAGACGTCCATATTAGGCTGACTGGCTGTTCCACGTTGACGCTTGGTGTGAGTGGTTGTTTTTGTGTTGACCCACGATGGTCCGGAGAGCTGTTCAGGATGTACCCTACCTTTGCCCAGTCAGGTAAAGTCTGTTTGGGCTTTTTACACCTGATCCAAGTGACTCGTCATCGTCAGGCCGGTGCTTATTTCCAGTTTCTGTAGCGTGACACGACCAGGAATTCAACTCCTCCTGGATGGGACGCTAGTCCATGGCAGGTTACCTTACCAGTATATCTTACTGGGACACATTTACACTGCTGGGTGAACAGAGGCACACTGGTGGTTAAGACCTTGCCCCGGGGTCTTAGCACAGTGGGGGTCTGACTGGGATTCGAACACAAAACCTCCCGATGATGAGCCCAGCACCTTAAACACTAAACCACCGGCACCACCTGCCTTTGCCCATTGCCAGCTGAGCTGTAAAAGGCACCAGCGTCCCCATGAGCCGAGTAGAATTAAGCAGTTCACAAAGTCAAACACTATACCAGCTTGTTCATTCGTTCATTTTCTGAACCACTGAATCCTAATGAGAGTCGTGGGGAGGCTGGCAAGGGCAAGGGCAGAGTACACCTTGGACGGCTCGCCAGGCCATCGCTGGGCGAAAACACACTGACGGCTAGGCAGCTACTCTTCACAAAAGTCAGCAATGGTTCTTTTACATGAACCTCCCACCACAGACAGTGAGAGACATGGACGGTCTTTGATAACCCAGTCAGCTGCACTGGGGGGGACAGTGACAACCTGTTGAGAGTGAGGCTTGAACGCCAAACCTAGGGATCAGTGATCCAGCACCTTACCGCCATATGTCAGTTTGGGTTTTAATGATAATATGTACTCTGCACCACCCTACTTGCATCAAGCGTATAAGTCAGACTCTTGTTCTGTCTGTCCGTCTTCCTTTCGGCTTTTTCCCTTTTACTCGGGAGTCGCCACAGCGAATCATCTTGATTCGCACATTTTGATTTGGCAGAGGTTTTTACGTCAGATGCCCTTCCTGTCACAACCCTTTTTAGCGAGGGACAGAAACACGCTGACGGCTTTGCAGCTCCTCTTTACGAAAGTCAGCAATGGTTCTTTTACATCAACCTCTCACCATAGACAGTGACAGACATGGCCCGCCTTTGATAACCCAGTTAGCCGCACTGGGAGGACAGTGACAACCTTGTGGAGAGTGGGACTCGAACCCCCAGCCTTTGGATCAGCGATCCAGCGCCCTATACTACTAGACCACCACTGCCCCCTTGTTCTGTCTGTCTGTCTGTCTGTCTTCCTTTCGGCTTTTTCCCTTTTACTTGGGAGTCGCCACAGCGAATCATCTTGATTCTCACATTTTGATAAGTCAGACTCTTGTTCCACGGCTCTTGAATGTGAGCAGAATAGAGTTTTGCGCTGTCTTCCTGAAGCATGCATGGGTGTCCCTGAAAAAAGATGTTGCTCCAGAATCTTGCTGTGCTTTTCTATATAAATGCTGCACCACAGAAATGTAAATTACTTTGAGTAAAGGGTCTGACACAACAACCATACCATGACAAACTCTACCTTTCTGATATACTTACTTATTTTCAATATGCTGTATCAATTCCCCAAGGGAAATTTGGCTTCTGCAGTTAATCCATCTAAAGTGAGCACACACACACACACACACACACACACACACACACACACACATACACTCGGAGCGGTGGGCTGCTCCACACTGCAGTGCCCAGAGGGGTTAGGTGTCTTACTCAAGGGTACTTCAGCCATGAGAGTGGAAGAAAGGAAGGTGTAGCTCTTTCCTCTTCGCCGTCACACATTTTCCCAGCTGGTTTGGAAATTGAATCAGTGACCTTTTGGTCCCAAATCCATTTCTGCAACCCAATTCATCTGACCACAATATGTATTCCCACTGTTTGATGACCTCCACGCTATAAATGTTAACAGCACCTCTGTTATCATGAAGCGTTCTTCTTGCACGGTAAAATTTTGACTGCCGTTTATGGACGTAACTGTGTATTGTCTTATATGACAAAGGCTTATCGAAGTTATCCCAACGCCATGCAGTTAAATCAGCTATAAGTTAGTGATGTTTCTTGAAACGGCGCCGTCTGAGAGATTAAGTATCACGAGTGGCACATTTACATGACGCTGATCAACAAGGGGATGCAGTTGCAGATAAAAGTACAGCGAGTTCATTAAAGATTACACATACACAAGTCAATATCACAATGATAAACAGGCATGGGTCACGCGAACAGATGAACCTGTCCTCCAGGTGAAGGAAATGAAATCAGGTTCTCGCATGCTCAGAAAAATATTCCAAAATCATTGGACAGAAATGGGTCATGTGCTGAAAATCAAACCAGAGATTAAGGCTCAGTAATCATGAAACAGAGCGACAGAAGACAGTGTAAGATTTTTAAAATGGGGCAGGTGATTAGGGATGATGGGGGAAAAGATGTATGGTCATGTGTAATATGTGCTATTAATCAGGTGGCTGGGAATATTTCCAGGAATGCTGGGAAATGTAGTGTGATTTCAGTTTTATTCAGGAATGGACAAATGATGCAGTGAGTGTTCAGCTTAGGCTTGTGCCCTTGTACTATACTTACCAAAATTATTTAAATCATTTAATGATATGCACAGTAGGGTATTAGATTACTGATCCCAAGGTCAGGGGTTCAAGTCCTACTATCACCAGGTTGTCACAGCTGTCCCCCCAGTGCAGCGAACTGGGTTGTCAAAGGCCGGCCAGGTCTCTCACTGTCTGTGGTGGAGGTTCATGTTTCATCTTTGAATGCTGAGAGTCTTTACGAAATTAGGTTATGTGTGAACATAACGCCAACAAAGACTCTTCAATCTTAGAATTTCCATACGATCCCAAATTTTTCTGATTTGGTGCCGTACATGTGATGAGACCAAGCCGTAGACCTAATAAACTAGCTGGATGCTATTGTGGTGTGTTTCAGAGGTCACATCACCGCACCGTGTGTGTGTGTGTGTGTGTGTGTGTGTGTGTGTGTGTGTGTGTGTGTGTGTGTGTGTGTGTGTGTGTGTGTGTGCGCTGCTCTACAGAGCTGGACGAAGTGTGCGCACGTAACTGCTTCCAGGCCGATCCAGCTGTCAGCTGTGAGGTTTGGCTCCAGCTGCACACCGCAGTGTTGGAAATGTTGGTGGCCTCGATGAGAGCTCGCTGTGCGTTATTTCACTACACACACACACACACACACACAGAGAGAGAGAGAGAGAGAGAGAGAGAGAGAGAGAGAGAGAGAGAGACTCTGGACTGCACATTGTTCACACAGTTATTTTCAGATCAAGGCGATGCTCCATTATTGGTTTGTGATCAATACAAATTTTTTATTTTCACTTTAAGCTTTAATTGATTTCTGGGCGACTGCCAAGAGTGAGACGGTTAAAAATGAACCAATCATGGAGAAATTAAAAGAAAGAGAAAGAGAGAATTAAAGGAAGGAAGAAAAAAGCAAGGGAGGGACAGAAGAAGGTAGAAGAGAAAAGCAAAGAAAGAAAGGAAGTAGAAAATGAACAAAATAAGTTAGAGAGAGAGAGAGAGAGACAGATAGAATAGGAAAAAAATTAAAGAAAGAAAAGATTTTAAAGAAGGAAGGAAGGGAGAGAGAGAGAGAGAGAGAGAGAGAGAGAGAGAGAGAGAGAGAGAGAATGTAGAATGAAGAAGGAAAGAAAAATCAAAGAAAGAATGAAGAATTAAGAAGTGAAGGAAGGAAAAATGGTTTAAAGAATTGAACAAAAAGAAAATAGTAAAAGAAAAAGAGAAAAGGAAAGAATAGAACAAAGGAAGAAATGAAGGAATGGAGGGAAGGAAAAATTGTAGAATGGTAAAATGAAAATAAGAATTGAATGACAGGAAGGGGAAAAATCAAAGAAGATCGTGGTGATAATTATAAAGAAAGTAAGAAAGAAAGAAAGAAAGAAGGAAGGAAGGAAGGAAAGCAGGTAGCGGTGAGAGATAGGAATGATTGAAACGTTTTTACATGTTTATCTCGACCATCCGATTAAGAGATAAACCTGAAAAACCAGTTGATATAAAATCGTTTATCATCTGTATTAATGTAATAAAATGAATTATAAATTACAAACTCGGTTTATCATCGACTCCAAATATATTATAATAAAATGATGTTTCTTCTCCCCTCTGTGCTGACGCATGGGGCTGGTGGCGTAGTGGTTAGGGTGCTGCGCTCATGATCAGGAGGTTGTGAGTTTGAATCCCAGTGAACCCCCACTGTGCTAAGACCCCTGGGCAAGGTCTCAACCACAAGCATGCCTCTGTTCACCCAGCAGTATAAATGGGTACCAGTAAAATATACTGGGAAGAGAACCTGCGATGGACTAGCGTCTCATCCAGGAGGAGCTGAACTCCTGATAGCTTCACGCTACAGAAACTGGGAATAAGAACCAGCCTGATGAGCCGTTAGGCTCGGGTGTAAAAAGCCCAACAGACTTTACCTTTACTGTGCTGATGCAGCGGTGAATACAGGAACATGGAGCCTGGAGAGAGCCACATCCTTGGACGTGTTTTGTTTACACCTGGTGCCGGTCGTGATCACAGCATGATGGGCAACTGTCCAGGAAATGAGCAACAGATACATGCTGCAGCAGGCAGGGGGGGCTTTCGCTCCCAGAAGTGTCTGATTCATGAAAAATAAAAATTAAAACAGCAACAAGGTGGGACTCCGGGAACAAAAGAGACATCCGCACAACACTGTAAAAAATCTCAAGAGATTTTACATTCAAAACTGTAAACAACAACAGTTCAAAAAACTGTAAAGAAGTTTAATTTTTTTAAACATGTAATCACCGTAAACACGTTAATCAGGGAAACTGATCATGTTTACACGTGTTTTCCAGAAACTACACGTCTTCCTGCAGTGATAAATTTCTTGTTCTGCTTTTAACACAAATATACTGAAACTTTTCTCACACAACATCCCATAATTTTCACATTTAATTCTTGTAAAGTTTACAGTTTGGATCTGATGAATGTACAGACTGTTGTAGTAATAACGGAAACACGCTGTGACTTTCTGTGCAGCCAACATTGCTGCAATTTTTGCTTTTTATTCTCGTAAAGAAAACAGTTTATAACCTTTATATGTACAGATGCTCGCGGTGATAACGCAAATTTACCTGAAGGTTCCAAGTGGCCAATAGTGCAGCTCTTGTGGTACTATGTGGTAAAGATGACTGTGTGTGTGTGTGTGTGTGTGTGTGTGTGTGTGTGTGTGTGTGTGTGTGTGTGTGTGTGTGTGTGTGTGTGTGTGTGTGTGTGCTTGTGTCTGTGTGCATGTGTGTGTGTGTGTGTGTGTGTGTGTGTGTGTGTGTGTGTGTGTGAGTGTGAAGGTGTGTGAGCATGTGTGTGTGTTTGTGTGTGTGCGCAAGTGTGTGGTTTTGACTCTGTGTGTGTGTGTGGGTGTGGGGGTGTGTGAAGGGTTGTGTGCGTGTGCTTGTGTGTGCATGTGCTTGTGTGTGTGTGTGTATGTGTGTGTGTGTGTGTCTGTTTGTATGCATGTGCTTGTGTGTGAGTGTGTGTGTGCATGTGCTTGCATGCATGTGTGTGTGTGTGTGTATATGTTTGTGTGCATATGCTTGTGTGTGAGTGCATGTGCTTGTGTGTGTGTGTGTGTGTGTGTGTGTGTGTGTGTGTGTGTGTGTGTGTGCATGTGCTTGCATGCATGCATGTGTGTGTGTGTATATATGTTGTGTGCATGTGCTTGTATGTGTGTGTGTGTGTGTGTGTGTGTGTGTGTGTGTGTGTGTGTGTGTGTGTGTGTGTGTGTGTGTGTGTGTGTGTGTGTGTGTGTGTGTGTGTGTGTGTGTGTGTGTGTGTGTGTGTGTGCATGTGCTTGCACGCTTGCTTGCGTGTGTGTGTGTGTGTTGCTTTGAATGGGTTAAATGCAGAAAAAACAGTATTAATAACATATATCAAAATTTTAAAAAGTATATACACAGAGACAGATATGATGTAATAATAAAAATTGTAAAATGTTAAAAATAAATATAATATCTGTTCTTATTTCGTGTTCTACTGTTGTTTTATTATTTCTGTATATATGATTTTTTTTATGTGCTGTTGATGTTTACTGTGTGATCAGTCTGCAGTCAGAGCCGAGCAGTGTCTCCATCCGTTCCGGCCTGTTTCCCATCCGGCTTCCTGTCGGAA
Source organism: Plotosus lineatus (assembly GCA_024760905.1). NCBI lineage: Eukaryota > Metazoa > Chordata > Actinopteri > Siluriformes > Plotosidae > Plotosus > Plotosus lineatus. The sequence continues at coordinate 3,937,287 of CM045732.1, forward strand.
TTTGTAGTGAGTAAATAACATCTGTTCTGTAACAGCGTCTCACTCCAAACACATCACGTTTCAGATGATAAACGAATCACAAAGCTCAGCAGGAAAATTCAGATGCACAGTCTGCAGCACCAATGTCATCATAATCTCGTTGCCTTGGACTTCGGTACGAGTCTGCGGTCTCAACATCCCCCCCAACACACACACACACACACACACACACACACACACACACACACACACACACACACACACCCTCCCCACCCCCTGCTGCCACCACTCCATGGCCCTTATATCCACAGCTTCATGCTTTATATTTTCCAGAAGACGTATGAATACAATTTATTTTAATTAGTTAAAGAATCGTTTACACACATAAATAATAATCTGTAATCTGAATAATATTATTTGATGCTTTCCAGGCTAAAAAGTATTGGCACCCTTGCAATTACCACACAGTACACTAACAGCAGGGGTAAAAAAAATATTTTATGAGAAGAAGAGCGTGTGCGAGAATCTGCGCTGTGGTGTTACACCTCTCGGATAAATTACCGATTCCATAACAGAACTGTACGTACTGCACAGGTAAGAACCTCCCAGTTTGATTTGTTTTGTTATCACACAGATCTGACATGTGACACGAGGGAGGTGTATTGCGGTACAAGTGCATTTATACAGTCGATCAGACATGTGGAGATATAGAATCCTATCAATCATACTGCCTCCATCCTCCCCGATTTATCCTCAAAAGTCCTGGCAGGAGAAGTTCTTCAGGCGGCTGAAAAACACGAATCAATCTGCGAGTGCACAGCAAGCGCAATCTGGCTGAGCAATTGACAGGCTCACCTGAAGACCTGCAGTAATGGCAGCTGTGAACTTCTGACCTCCCGGGCTAAAGGACTTCACAGGGATGAGCATCTCGTGGCCATAAAGCATCTACTGCCTGTCTTCTCATCATACAATCTGATCTAAACAATTATTATTAATATATATATATATATATATATATATATATATATATATATGGGTGTGTGTGTGTGTGTGTGTGTGTGTGTGTGTGTGTGTGTGTGTGTGTTTAACAAATTTAATTCATTTAACAGCATAGAGAGGCCTATCTCAGCCGGCACTGGGTGAAAGCAGGGTACACCATATAAACACACACAACCATTCACACTCACTCACACATAGGGGCAAATTCCAACAGTCTAAAATGTATGTATTTGGAACCATGGGATGAAACCGGACTACCCGGAGGAAACCTAAGCAAGCCGCGGACTAACATACAAACGCCACACAGAAGTCCAAGACTTGAACCCGGGACCTACTTGCTAATCACTTTACCACCGTGCTCATTCACCAATTTTGCCGAATTCCTTAATCCAATTAGGGTCGCAGGGAGGCTGAGGGCTATCTCAGCCAACACCGGGCAGAGATGGGGTACACTGTGAACAGTTTGCTGGACTAACACGGGGCAAATATAGACACTGCCATTCACGGTCACACTCTAGCCGTAATTTGGAGCAGCCAATTATCCCAATGTGCATGTCTTTGGACTGTGGGAGGAAACCAGAATACCCGGAGGAAACCCACGCAAGCACTAGGAGAACATGCAAACTACATACAGAAACGTCCTCGCCAGAATTTCAGGATCTTCTTGCTGTGAGGCAGACGTGGGAACCACTACAGCACTGCGCCGTCCTCTCTCTCTCTCTCTCTCTCTCTCGCTCTCTCTCTCTCTCTCTCTCTCTCTCTCTCTCTCTCTCTCTCTCTCTCTCTCTGTCTCTCTCTCTCTCTATATATATATATATATATATATATATAATAAATCAGATATCTCAGGTTTACCTGAAGGCAAATACTGTTTAACAATTCCCTGCAATGCGCTTTCATAACTCACTGAAAATATTAGTATCGAGCTGCTGTGATCCTTCTCTGATAAATCTAACAAAAAGTCCTGAAATTAAAACAATGAAAAATATCATGCAATAAAAAAATAAAAAAAATTCCAAATCCCTTACATGAGGATAAAATGTGTATTTATACTTACAACAGCTTTGATTGCTCTATAAACACTTTAGAATCCAGTCGTATAGATATCCATTGTCTGAACCGCTTAATCCGAATCAGGGTCATGAGGAGGCTAGCGCCTGTCTCAGCCCAACTCTGACCGAAGGTGGGGTGCATCCCGACCAGCTCGTCAGGCTTTTGCAACCATTCACACTCATATTCACACCTCGGGGTGATTTGAAACAGCCAGTTGGCCTACTGTGTATGTTTTGGCACCATGGGAGAAAACCAGAGTTCTCGGAAGAAACCTACACAGAAATGCCCCCGCCGAGCACAGGACTCGACCCCGGGCCCTTACTGCTATGAGGCAGACATGCTAACTGCTATGCCACCGTGCGGCCCATTTATGCGAACTATTAACATTCATACACATAATAGTAGGACGCTTATAAATGTATTATAACATATTAATAATGCAATCATAAGTATACCAATAGTTCAATAACACTGTTATGTTATAATGCATTTATAAGGCATTGTGTGTTATAATTAATTCTGAAAATAAATACTAATAAACACTATAATGCTGATAATGTCCGATAAACGCTCCTCATAATTAATTCTTTGACCGGCTGTATTAAATGATGCAACAAACTATACGACCTTACTACAAATAGCCATAATAACGTCTAACGATTTATTAATGCTTTATAACATGTTATAAATTTGTGTATATGGCCCTCAAAGGAGTTGGTGTTATTAACGCAAACAAAAGGAAGGACTTTTAATAAGAGATAAAAACATGGCTGCCACTTTCCATGAAGCGTGTATAATGCTCCGTGAGGATTGTTCTCGCCTCTTATAATTCTTTATAACGCTGTATTGTACGATACTCTACAATAATGTTGAATAACTAGATCGAAACGTTCAGATAAAAGGTTAAGATTAGAAGTTTGGGGGTCCATCAAACACCCACAGTGACCTCTACTGGTCAACAGAGTCACTACACAAGCCGCATACAAAGCTGTCATCGAAAGCGTGTCAAAAGCGTAATTTTCCATCGTTTATACTGAGTGCAGGTCTGCGACTATCCAGAGTTGATGTCAGCGAATCTCGACATCTCTCATCTCAGTATTTCAGTATTTATAATGAGAACAATATATATCAAGAGAGATTCTTATGAACGACGTTATACTGGGGTTTTTTTGTTTGTTTGTTTGTTTATTGTATAAACTGTGTTCCTGCACTGTCGTACTCTTATAGAAAATACTCAACAATGGAGGTGATGTCATTAAGCGGAGTCGGTGGGTGCATTCCAAACCCCTTCGATCACATCCTCGTTTTCCAGACAAGGTTGGGCTTCGAGAGTCCGGCTCGTGTGTGGAGTCTGTATGTTCAGCCGATGCTTGCATTGGTTACCTCTGGGTACTTTGGGTTCTTCCCACAGTCCAAAGACATGTACGTTATCAAGGCTAATTGGCTCTTCCAGATTGCCCCTAGGTGTGAGAGATCTTTTTTTATTCAACTGAGGGTTAATCCTTTAACATCTGGTAGGACCATATGGTCCTCTTTCGAAAAAAGATAACAACGAATGGACGTGTTATGCTGCCATTCAGAATGTATTTTATACTTGTTCTGGCATCACCTGATGCAACGCAGCTTGTTCCATGTGCCTCAGTCAGCTGTGAGACGACCTTGAGTGCGCAGGATTGTGTCATTCACAAATTTGTGAGAGTGTTTTTGTTATTATTATTATTATTGTTATTATTATTATTATTTTTTTTTTTGATGAGGAAAAACGACTGATACATTTTTAACTGCAAAAGATAATTTAAGTGTTAAAGGGTTAAGGGCCTCTCTCAAGGGCCCAACAGTGGTAAAAGTGAGGATTGAGCCACTGACCATCAGACCAGCAACCTATCACCTTATCCACTAAGCCGGCACTGCCCTTGTCTGAAGGGCTGGCGAGCTGTACAGGGTGTACCCCACCTTCACCCAGTGTCGGCTGATATAGGCTCCAGCTTCCCCGCGAGCCGAATAGGAGTAAGTGGAATGAAAGATAGTAAAATGAGTGAATGAACGTAAAATAAATACCATTTAACATCGTATAAATAAGACTCCCATTACGTAAATAACGATCTGCTGCTGTTTAATTAAGAATTCGGCCACGGGGGTCAACCGCAGTGCCACGGCGTCGATCTTTTCCTTTTAAAAAGGGATGATGAAAAATGTAGGAAGAGATGAATATGTTTATGATCAGTCGGAGCTCCAGCGGAGACGCTCAAGCGGCCCGATTTCTAATTGATGTTCCGCGTTTTTAAGCAGAACGACTTCTTTATATTTCATAAGGAGTCGTTAAATCTCCGGCACACGGAGCTCGTTATATTTTAGCCTGAATGCACTAAGTGATAATTATTTTATCATAAGAAGTGATAAAGCAACCGGAGAGGACGAGCAGAGACGCCTCAACCCACAAAACCCCGCTTTTTGTTTCGCCTTGACGTTTGATGTCTTAATTGAATATGTTTATAAATACGCCGACTCGCTCGAATCGCACAAGAACTGGGTTATTCTTGTTTAGGCGCTGAGACGCTGTCCTCTGGTTCACCCCGAAAATTCTCTCTCAGCTTTTTTTTTTATTCCCTTCCTCTTCTTCTTCTTCTTCTTCTTCTCCTCCACTCCCTCACCGCCTCCCCGGCGCTTTGATCCTTCTCTGCAGACGGCATGAAAAGATGACAGCTTCTCAACAGCCGTGCAGCTGGAGGAGACCCGAGGAGACGACTCCTTGCAATTTTGATCATGTACGGGATCAAACAGCCTCCGGGACGGGTTAAGATTGCTTCAAGTGTGAAGTGTGCACTTTATTTAAGAGTCAACATCACACTCTTGTTGTCCATCACACACACACACACACACACACACACACACACACACACACACAGATCCTAGATTAAAGCACTGCAGGATGCCAGACCCTCTCAAACCCAGCCGCGATCAGCTCAGGTGTGAAACCTGAGGTTTCCGACACAGAAACACTGGATCCACCATCTTTACACAGCTTCCTCTGGGATCAATAACATATTCTGATTCTGATTTGTTTATTCACCTGGACACCCTGCGGTCTGTTTTTACACGACTACCACTAGCGGTGCGGTTGCACCACGTTCACGAGAAATCAATTTCACGCTACTGTTTTATTCCAGGTCCAGCAGCACGTCAGGTACGATTCAAAACCAAGTATTTAAACAGCACTTTGGGATTAACCCACCGGGGCATTTTATAAACCCGCATCAACAGACATGACAATCGGGTTGGAGTTCGGACGGAGGGCAAACTCACTCGCTCGCTTTATATCGTACGCGATGAGATTCTGAAGGAGCAGAAAGACTAATAAATGCTCCCATTGTGCATGAAATGATGAAATGATAGTATTTATGGGGCGGTGCTGGTTTCAGAGGTTAAGATGCAGGATTACTGATCCAAAAGTCAATGGTTCAAGGCCCATTATCACCGCGTTGTCCCTGCTGTCCCCCCAATAGAGCTAACCGGGTTATCAAAGGCCGGCCGTGTTTCTCGCTGTCTGTGAAAAGTTCAAGTAAAAGAACTATTGCTGACTTTAGTAAAGAGGAGCTGCATCACCGTCAGCATGTTTCTCTCCCATGACGGCCTGGCGGGTGTGATAGTATTATAGGTGTGATACTCCGTTTTTTTCTACAGCCCAAATAAGGGCATATTCAGCGAACCGACTGTTTTTATATTTGTAAAATATGAAATAATCCACAAATTATTTGATGTCACTGAAAGATAATCAAATTCAAAACTAAAATTTAAAGAGAATGTTTAAAATTATATTTAAATAAAATGTATTTTCAGTTAAAATTCTGTGTGAAGACACTGCAGTGGTGAGGCGCTCGGATCTCAAGCTCGTGTCCTGCTGCTGAACCCATCATGCTGCGTTTCACTCGGCTCTGAGGGAATTTATTCAAATATTCCATCTCTCTCTCTCACACACACACACACACACACACCACACACACATACACACACACACACACACATTCACACACACACACACACACACACACATTCACACACACACACACACACACATTCATTCACACACACACACACACACACACACACACACACACACACACACACACACACACACACACATTCACACACACACACACACACACACACACATTCACACACACACACACACACACACACACACACACATACACACACACACACACACACACACACACACACACACACACACACACACACACATACACACACACACACACACACACACACACACATTCACACATACACACACACACACACACACACACACACACACACACACACACACATACACACACACACCACACACACACACACACACACACACACCACACACACATACACACACACATACACACACACACACACACACACACACACCATACACACACACACACACACACACACACACACACACACACACACATTCACATACACAATCAACACTTCCACACATGAACACATGTGCGCACGCACACACACACACACACACACACACACACACACACACACACACACACATATGAACACATGTGCGCACACCGACACACACACACATACACATATACACACACACACATATGCACACACACACACACACAAACAGGTACACACTCAACACTTGCACATACATGCACACACATGAACACATGCACGCGCGCACGCACACACACACACACACACACACACACACACACAGCTGCCACTGTTGCTAGATGAAAGTAGATTATGCACTCCGGGCATCCTGAAATGTAATATTACGCTTATTTACTGTCTGCACCTTGACTTCTCTTTCCATTCCACTCTGCATGAAAAACCAGGTCAACCTTCCATCATCATCATCATCATCATCATCATTGTCAACATCCTCTCGCCATCTCCGTCTGTAACATATCGCCGTATTCAATTAAACAAGTCATCTATACCACTAATATGTCTTAATTAAAGTCATAAATCACATGATTTGCGTCTGACACCTTTGATAAATGATCGTTCGCTCATTTTTCACTTAAGGAAAAGAAGAAATGGAGGAATCGCACACGTCCGAAGGGACATCGATCACATGAGACATTGCGGCGAGAGGTTGTGACGAATGTACACCCCCGATTCCAGTGTTCCACAGCAAGATGCTGCACACAGTCCGGTTCTGTAAAACTTTATCTGCACTCAAGGTAACCTCTCATTACGCAGGTCGACTGTTCGGAAATACTGACAGCGATTTCAAAATTGTGCCACACCCATTCCGCATTTCATTCCAGATAGGGGACCTTTACACAGGCCCCGTTTGGTTTCGGTTCGGGGTCATCTGTACCCTTTGACCCCTTTAAAGGTTTGCATATTGCCTTTCGATGAGGTGTAGGTGCGAACCACTATGCCACCGTGTGGCCCATAAAGGCAGCTGATATAAGGGGTGGGCCATGTCTATGCTACCGTGCAGCTCTTCCAGGAAGGCTGCTCTCAGGTATCCTCGCTCACCCCGCTCCTTGAAGCACAAATGAAAGAATTTGTATTGCTGGCAAAAATAGCTGAGTAAAAGAACTCTCTGGGTCACGTTTGAGAGCCAAGGAAATGATAATTTTGAGCTGTAGCCCTCAGCCTTTAGGTAAGAGGCGGGGTTACACCCTGAACAAGTCACCAAACTAATACATTCACGATACGTGGCAGATTCCCTTATCCAGAGTGACTCAGAGCTTGTATCATATTGGGGCTTGAACCCTTGACCTTCTGATCAATAACCCAGCGCCTTAACCAGTGAGCCGCCACTACACATGAATACAGGACGAATACAGACACTGATCCGTTCACACTCCCATTCATACCGCTGGAGGAACTTGAGTAGTCCAATTAACCTGATGTGCAACTCTTTAGACTGTAGGAGGAAACTGCAGTCCCCAGAGGAAACCCGCACAATCACAGCAGTTGAGGTATTTTGGTCATATGACCTACCTATGCTAAGTACTAACTAATATTAACCAATCAGGTGGTCTTACAGTTATGAGTGGATCACTGTATATTAGCCCATTAATTTACAAAATCTGAAATTTGATTGTTTCTGCTAATGACACGCCGATATTAAAACAATGTGATTATAAAGAAATAACAGGCTGCTTAATGCCATAATTGACCAATCAGAACTGAGTATTCCAACAAGCTGTGTAATAAAACGAATCCTGACCAATCAGAACCTAGACTGTGGGATGAAGTTGTGTTAAAGTCAACCATACCGCAGAGGACTAGAACAGCCGAAGTGTCCAGCCGTGATGTTTCTCCTGCACAGATGTGTGATGTCAGTCCAGATTGTCTGTGAGTTTTCTCAACACGCTGCAGGTTTATAATTGAAGGCAAGCTCCAGATATCTCGCAGCGGGACTTTTAAAGTGACACGAGAAAAACTAAAAGTGATACAAACGTGAGAGAAGCTTTACGCGTCTCCAGCAGCGAGCTTCATTCAGAACAGTCATGACGGGAAGAAACATCACTTCAGCCACTGGGAAGAAGAGATTCAGATTTTTAGTTGTAAAGGTGAGGCCTTACTGCAAGAGGTCCTGGGTTTGGATCCCCCACACCGGTGAGGGCGGTTCTGTGTGGAATTTGCATGTTCTCCCTGTGCTTGTGTGGGTTTCCTCTGAAACACCACTTTCCTCCCACAGTCCAAAGGCTAGGTGGCTGTTCCAAACTGACCCAAAGTGTAGATGTGTGTGTGAATGGTTGTGCATGTTGGCCCTGTGATGGTCTAGTTAGCTATTCAGGGTGACCATCACTATTGCCCATTGATGGCTGAGATAGTCTCTGCTGTCTCTGCAGCCCTAATAGGATAAAACAGTTTGGATAATGAGTGAGAGTTTAAAGATGCAATTACATGATTCAGATCATGATCCTGATTTGAGCCAATTCCGATGAGTCATTCCGATGAAATTCCGATGTTTCAGCCGACTTTGTTCGGATATGTTCCGATGTTCTCCGATTGTGATTTTGATCATTCATCCGATTTTATTGTGATCTATGGAAATGTCAGTTCAATTTATACCTATGGAAAAAAAAAGATTATTTTCTGGAAGAGTTACCAATGTTACAAAAATCACTACCGACGTGGACCGATGTTATTCCCATTTCTTCGTATGTTTCCGCAATGTACTCCGAACAACAACAAAAAAAACCACCATATTTTTTTACCCCTCTCATTCATTTTCTTAATACTAATTATAAAACATGAGCAGTGGTGGCTTAGGGGTTAAATGTGATGGGTTCCGAATTCAAAGATAGGCAGTTCAATCGCCAATGTCACCACTGTTGGGCCCTTGAGCAAGGCCCTTAACCCTCAATTGCTCAAGATGTATTTTTAAAAAATGATTGTAAGTTGCTCTGGATAAGAGCATCTTCCAAATGCTGCAAATGTAATTATGGTTGCAGGGAGGCTGGCGCCTATCTCAGCTGACTCTGGGTGAGGGTGGGTTACACCCAGAACAGCTCACTCGACCATCGCAGGGAAATCATTCACATTAACACCTAGGGGTGAGTAGGAGCAGCCAATCGGCCGACCCTGTATCTCACTCATGCCCAAAGTTTTCCCAGAAGTTCCAAAGTTTCCTCCATCGGTTTTCCAAGGTGTCCAGATTGTCTCTCGTTTCCTCCAATCTAACATCGGAATATATACTATTTTTAAGACAGTGAGACAATCAGATCACACTGTTTACAGTATATTAAATACTTTATCTGAAAACCCTCTTTAATTTTTTTATCCTGCAAGAAATCAAGCTGTAGTGCTCATGTCATCGTAACTTGAATACTATAGTTTTATTTATTTATTTATTTATGTTTATTTTTTACAAAATACAGTTTTCAAATGACAACAGAGAAAAACCTGGACATCAAAATCACAATCATGCAAACACTGAATCATGAAGATCCTGGGTTCGAGTCCCCTGCTCAGCAGAGGGCGTTTTTGTGTGGAGCTTGCATGTTCTCCCCGTGCTTGGGTGGGCTTCCTCTGGGTATTCTGGTTCTCTCTCATGCTTTACAGACGTGTACATTAGGCTAACTGGACATTCCAAATAGGTGTAAGGTTAGACTTTTCAGGGTGTATCTTTCCTTCAGCCAGAGTTGGTTGAGAGGGGAGTGTCTGGTCTCCTTACAACCACAGGAGGATTTTGAAAAAGAAATTAAATGAATGTGTGTTGTATTTTTTACAGAGTTGTAAAATATTAAGTTCTACTGTCCTCTTGTGGCCATTCAATGCCACTGATTTTGTAATTATAATGTTACATTATGATGAGGTTGTAGTGAGTATATTGTTAGTAGGATGCTGAAGTTGGAACTACCAGGCAGAAGGCCTAGAGGAAGACCAAAGAGAAGATTTATGGATGTGGTGAAGGAGGACATGAAGGTAGTTGGTGTAAGAGAAGAAGATGCAGAGGATAGGGTGAGATGGAGACAGATGATTCGCTGTGGCGACCCCTGAAGGGAACAGCCGAAAGGAAAAGAAGAAGAAGATTATGATGAGGTTGTGAACATATTGGCTGCTTTTAAATGTGATGTTGCATCTCTGGAGGCAGGAGCACTAAGAGCATCAAGTTCATCAACACCCAGTACACTAACACTGGGTTATCAAAGGCCGGCCCTGTCTCTCTCTCTCTCTCTGTCTGTCTGTGGTGAGAGGTTCGTGTAAAAGAACCGTTGCTGACTTTTATAAAGAAGAGCTGCATAGCCATCAGTGTGTTTTTACCCTTGCGCTGGACTGGTGAGTAGTCCAGGGTGTACTCTGCCCTCACCAAGAGTCAACTGAGATGGGGCAAGCCTCCCCGTGACCCTAATTAATATTAAACGGTTCAGAAAATGAATGCATGAATGAATCAAGTTCATCAAGTTACAACATCTCATGATGTCTCAGGTATTCATACCGGTAATTTGCTTCACATGAAGGCTGGCACAAAAAATAATAATAATAATTTTATTTACTTTTTTGGGGTTAGCTTCAGGTCTTTTGATTTTATTTTATTTAACTTTTTTGTTTTTTTTATTTATTTAGTTGGTTAGTTGATTATTTTGGATGCCTTTTCTCAGGAAACGATGCAGAACCCTGGCAACCCTTTACACATGCACATCCAGCGTGCAGCGGTTTCTTCCACAGTTTTAATCCTCATATCAGGATCTGTATTTGTTTAGAACTTTCCGAAGAAACCTGCTCTACCAAAATCTCTGTACCCATAGTAACTCACTTCCAAGTTGCCCTGGCTAGGCCTGAGGGTAAAGCCCTTAATCCTTTAATCTCAACCTATGCACACTGACCCCGTGTAATAGTGGGAAACAGTGTAGAAGCTCCGGGTTCCTGGTGCAGGGTGAGAAGGCTGGCGGACACGCTGTTGAAGGTTTTTATTCGATAAAAGCTGTAGAATGTAAAAGAAGTAAAGCATCCTTCATCAGGCCTGTTGCTCTTATTTAAAAGTTTTGGGGCGTTTTTGCACAATGAAGTCTAGAAATCATTACAGTCGTGATTTGGACGCAGGATAAAGGACCTAAGAACTGTTTGAGTGTTTGTTAAGCAGATGTACAACTTTTTACATTTTGCATATGTGATCGAAGTGGCACGAATAAATTAATATTTTTCAAATCATTATTCTTTGAACTAATGCTGGAAGGTAAAGTCACTTGGGCTTTTTCCACCCGAGCCTAGTGGCTCATCAGGCCGGGGCTTATTCCCAGTGTCCGTAGCATGAAGCAACCAGGAGTTCAACTCCTTCTGCATGGGACGCTAGTCCATCGCAAGTTATCTTCCCAGTATATTTTACTGGTACCCATTTATACTGCTGGGTGAACAGAGGCACACTTGTGGTTAAAACCTTGCCATGGGGTCTTAGCACAGTAAGGATCTAACTGGAATTCGAACACACAACCTCCTGATCGTGAGCCCAGCACACTAACCACTACGCCACAATTACCATATATAGGCACACAATGCTGTAAGAATGGCATCCAAATGATGCAAAACCAAAATAAAGTGGTTATAATCAAACACACAAGCAAATAAAGGTCCAAAGGTCCAAGACTGGAACCCTGTGGAATCCCATCAAAGGATGTGGGTTTGGTTGAAACAGAATTTGTTAATTCATTTCATTCATCTTATTTGATGAAATTGCTGAATCCTACTAAGGTCGCAGGTGGTCTGGTACCTATTTCAGCCGACACAAGCAGAACATACAGATTCCACACAGAAACACCCTCACAGTGTACAGAACCCGAGGCCAGGACCTTGTTGCTGTGAAGATGCTGACTGCTATGCCAGCAGAATTTGTTCAATTTAGTTTTTTTTTTTATTGGCCGGGATTTGATTAATAATTTGAGTTAAAGGTTCGCTGGATATTTCAGCAAAGAAAGATACAGAGCATATCGCGATAAATGAGAGCTAGACGATTGATCCTTCGTAGTCATAAATGTGTTGATTTTATGATTTTGAATATTTATGCCGTTCCCCAGATTTCTGTCTTGTGTGTGTGTGTGGGGGGGGGGGGGTTGAGAAAATGCAGAAATATAATGTATACAGTTTAGTGGGGGGTTTTTTTCCCCTGAACCAGCCCACGTTTTACAGCTTATAAGCTCATTACGAAGACTTTACCCAGCTGAATAAGGAATGTCGAGGGTGGAAAAACCTGAAGCTCCACAAGGTCGAAGGGCCTGAAATCTGCAGTTAAAACCCCCCGGGGTTATAAATTCCTGGGGAATTCCATCCTGTATCACATTTCCAATTCACCTCAACTGCTTTCTCTTCAACATGTGTAGAGCAGTTCAGACTTTTTTTAGTTTCTAAAGAAAAAATAAGAATTTCTCAGTCAGAAAATACCACATTAAATGTACATTAAAACAAAAACTAATAAAAGTTGTAATAAATATCACAAACACTCTACAGCACTTTTTAGATTTTTTTTTTATGGTGGGTTGGGGCCATAGTAAATCATTTCCTGTTTTTTTTTTTCTTGAATTAATTAATTTACTCACTTACTCATTTGCCAAAACGTTTAATCCTATTCGGGTCGTGGGGAGGCTGGAGCCTATCTCAGTCGATTCTTGGTACATCCTGAACAGCTCACCACGCAATCACAGGGGCAACATAGACACAAAATCATTCACACACACCTGGGACAATTTGAAATAGACAGCTAGCCTACTGTGGCTGTATGGGGCCAGTGGTGTAGTGATCCGGGTGCTGGGCTCATGATCAGGAGGTTATGTGTTCAAAGCCCAGTTAGACCCCCACTGTGCTAAGATCCCTTGGCAAGGTGTTAACTACAAGTGTGCCTCTGTTCACCCAGCAGTATAAATGGGAACCAGTAAAATATACTGGGAAGGTAACCTGCGATGGAGTAGTGTCCCATCCAGGAGGAGTTGAACTCCAGGTCACTTCACGTTACGGAAACCAGGGATAAGCACCGTTCCAATGAGCCACTAGGCTCGGGAGTAAAAAGCCCAGAGGACTTTACCTTACCTACTGTGGCTCTCTTTGGAATGTCGGAAGAAAGCGGAGTACCTGAGGGAAACCCACATAATCATGGGGAGAACATGTAACCACACAACAGAGCCTGGATCTCAAGCCCAGGACTTTCTTAGGTAACCACTACGCCATATTTAATTGAGTGTGTGTGTATATATATATATATATATATATATATATATATATATATATAAATAAAAGGACAGGACAAAGACTTTCTATTGAAACTCCATTTATCACTTCAGATCTGTTTCGAGGGGTGGTGAAACCATCCTCTCTCTTCAGGTGATTATAGAAGATCCTGCGCCTTATCCACTGGACCACCACTATATATATATATATATATATATATATATATATATATACGGTAGGCCTCCGTCAGTCCCGAAGGACTATGGCTGCGCTCTGGCTGGTATCCCGGCTGGTGATACTCCCCAGTGCGCAGAGCCCAGGTAGGGAGTAATGAGGGACAGGCTGTTACCCAAGCAGCAAGTCCCCCGTCTCGGCACCACCGGAAGGATCCAATGGAAAGGCAAGTGCCGATACGACTGGGTTCCAGTGCAGGAGAGAATCTACGGTCAATTTAGAATGGCCAATTAACCTACAGTGCACGTCTTTGGATTGCGGGAGGAAACCGGAGCACCCAGAGGAAACCCGCACAAGCACGGGGAGAACATGCAAACTCCACACAGAAACGCCCAGGCCGGGAATCGAACCCAGGCCTTCTTGCTGCGAGGCGGACGTGCTAACCACTACACCACCGTGCCGCCTATATATATGTGTGTGTATGTATGTATGTATGTATGTATGTATGTATGTATGTATGTATGTATGTATGTATGTATGTATGTATGTATGTATGTATGTATGTATGTATGTATGTATGTATGTATGTATGTATGTATGTATGGATGGATGGATGGATGGATGGATGTATGTATGGATGGATGTATGGATGTATGGATGTATGGATGGATGGATGGATGGCACTGGTGTTGATCCACCGGCTCAGGAAGTTTCTGTGTGGAGTCTGCATGTTCTCTCTGCCTCTGTGGGTTTCCTCCAGGAACTCCGGTTTCCTCCCACAGTCAGTGTGTGTGAATGGTTGTATGTGTTGTGTGTTGCCCAGCAATGGCCTGGAAAGCTGTCTATGGTGTACCCCACCCTCGCCCAGAGTCAGCTGAGATGGGCGCCAGCCTCCCCATGACCCTAATTAGGAGTAAAGAGGCTTGGAGATGAATGAATGAAGACGTGCCTTTTCTTCTTCTTCTTCTTGGTTTCCTCTCCTGCTCTCAGAGTGTCATGTACTGAACCACTAATCAGTACCCAAACTGATCCAGAATCATTTCATTGCAGTGTATGGTCTACACATGTGCATGGATGAAGACGATGATCAAATTTCTGCATCTCCTGTGTGTTCATCAGCACGACGTCGTTGTAAATAAAGTGTATACGTATAGAGAGACCCGTCTGGTGGGTAGAGACGTAAACAGCACACAGATTGAAAAAAAAAAAAAAAACACAGACACTGTTGGTAAGAACGAGTGAGGAGAAATCACTTCCTCACCTGGTTGCCATGGAAACAATCTCTCGCTCTCTCTCTCTCTCTCTCTCTCTCTCGCTCTCTCTTTCTTCGTGTTACGACTCGGTGAGTAACTGTGTGAAGCATGAATTTTTCCCTCTGGGTCTTTCTTATTTTTATGATTCTGACACAGACATCATCACTAAGTCTGATTAATATTAACAATACCAAGCTTTGTTCATAGAGCTGACATCATCAGTCAAATTCAGTGATGGACAGTTGAAAGAGGCTGCATGTCCACATCGGGCACACGATCCATCGCACAACCTGTCAGATGAGTTCAAAAGTCTCACAGGGGTTTGAAGTGCAACATATAACCGTGTACAGGACGTACCTGCTGAGGTTAGAGCTCCGGATTCACATTCTCAGCTGATCAACAGATGATGATGAGCATGATATAGTCAGAAACATTGTTTTCCCTGCAAACGCTTAAGAAGCAGGGCGGCATCGCGGTGCGGTGGTGAGCACATCCAGCTCACAGTACAAAGGTCATGGGTTCAAGTCCCAGGCTCAGCAAGGGTGTTCCTGTGTGGAGTTTTCAAGTTCTCCCAGTGCTGGTGTGGGTTTCCTCTTACAGTCCAAAAGCAGACACATTCAGCTATTTGGCAAGTTACCCGTGATTGTTATCAATTTTGTGTGTGTTGGCCCTGTGATGGTCTGGCAAGCTGTTCAGGGTTCCCCCTGCCATCACCCAGCAGCTAATCGTCATCGTATGCTCCAATCATCATCATCACTCATTCATTTGTTGAAACACATAATTTTACCAGGTTCATAGGGAGGCTGGTTCCTATCTCAGCCAACACTGGCAAAAGCAGGGTACATTCCGAACAGCTCACCAGGCTATTAGGCTGTTCAAATTATCCCAGTTATATATATATATGTGTGTTGCCCTGTGATGGCCTGGTGAACTGTTCAGGGTGTACCATGCCAATATTGGCTGAGATAGGCTCCAGCTTTTCGGCAACTCAGATAGGAATAAAGAGTTCAACAAATGAATGCCTTGTGCGTATAAATTAAAACAGTTTGGCACAGAGGAAAGCATGTCCACCTCACCTCAAGAAGGTCCTGGGTTCGAGCCCTGGGCTCAATGTCTAATGTCTTTGGCTGTGGGATAAAACCGGAGCACCTGGATGAAACCGACAGAAGAACAAGGAGAACATGACACAAAAATTAAAGTTACCTTCGCTGAGCTCAGGACTCGAACCCGAGACATTTTTTGCTATGAGAGAGACGTGCTAACTAGCCAGGGCAGTGGTTGGTTGGTGGTTAAGGCAATGGATTACTGCTCCGAAGGTCCGTGGTTTAATCCCCGGTACCACCACTATTGGGCCCTTAAAGAGTACCTGTCATCAATTAGTGTCACGAGCATGTAGGACATAACCGATTCCTTCCAGCAACATCAGATCGATGCCCGATCTCAAAGTGTGCGCAGGTGTTACGAGGCTAGGCACGCTCAGAGACCTTTCTGATGGGCTGTTCCAGTCTGGTAGTGATGTCACTGCGTTGGGTATGTCACACACCCTTAGAGCATAACATATTATCAGCCAATGCTGAGCTGCACAAACAACAAACAAAGAAATCAGGGAAATTAATAATAATTAATAGGGAAATTGGGACTTCTTTTTGTTTCTAAACCAATCAATGACAGGAAAGCCGCTACCCAGATAGCTACTGAACAACGGGCCAAAGAAGGCACTGCCATGTTGCACGGATCCGGCAAATAGATCTGGTCCTTAGTCCAAACGCACAACGGTCCAGACATGGTGTGGGTCTGGATTTGGGTGCACTCGGCTAATTAAATAAACTCGGGTTTGGTCCAAACCTGTACGACGGCAATCACACTCGGTCCTGATCTGCCACGCGAACTTAAACCGTCTGTACATTACAGTCAGAGGGCGGGGCTTTCAAACGGCTCTGTGCCATAGGTTTTTGATACCTGGGTAAAGATTTACCATCACGCTGCTCATCTCTGGCAACGTTCTCATCCTCCGAGTCACAAGAATGTAACGTCTCACAAGAGACGCCAGCCCCGCCCAATAGCACCCCGCCAATATTCCACAGGATAAAATGACCAGTTTTTGCGTTTCATTTGCTGACACATGTTACAGACACACCAGTTGCGCTGTAAGGACGACCAATGCCCCGATTTTCAATCCTCAAACGGCCAGTTGTATAAAAAATGATAATTGTAGGTCTGGATGAGAGTCTCCCGAATGCCATGAATGTAAATGCTGTGGCGTCACTCTTGTACTTTTAGAGTGTTTTTCAGGGCCGCAGTGCAGCTGACTGGGTTATTAAAGGCCGACCATGTCACTCACTGTCTGTGGTGGGCGGTTCATGTAAAAGAACTATTGCCGACTTTCGTAAAGAGGAGCCACGTAGCCTTCAGTGTGTTTCTGCCCTGCGATGGCCTGGCAAACCGTCCAGGGTGTACTCTGCCCTCGCCTAGATTCGGCTGAGATGGGCGCCAGCCTCTCAGTGACCTTAATGAGAATTAATCAGCTCAGTAAATGAATGAATGAAAAAGGAGGCATCCCTCCAGCGGACAGATCCTGTGCTGCTATATGATTTATTTTACGTTAAAGTTTCTGGTGAATTCTGGGAATATATATAAAACAACAGGATTTCATTCGGGATGCGCTGTGTAAACCCAAACGGGGAAGAGTTTATGTACAGAAGCTGATTACAAATGTATGTGTTACTTTTTTTTTCCTTTTGTTTTTGTTTTCAGATTTTAAATCGACCAAAGAGATTGAAAAACAACATTTTAAAGTATCCAGAGGATACAGTTTGTATTATAGAAGTAAACTGTAGCTATCCCATCAATCCACACATCTCAAACGGGGTTTCTTTCTTTTTTTTCTTTCTTTTCTTTTTTTGTTTTTTTTTTGTTTTCAGAAAGCAGTGTGACCGCGCAACCTATCCGCGCAGTCCAGCGAGATAGAGAGAGGTGGGGGTGGGGAGGGCGAGGGGAGAGCGAGCGAGAGAGAGAGACAGGGAGGGTCATGTGTGCTGTGCTGACGGACAGAAACAGCGTCCACTCAAAACGCGAACGCGCGTTCGAACGGACCAATGTTGATGCGGGTTGAAAAAGCGCGCGCGCTGTAAGTACTATGAATGGGCGGGTTTTTAGCTCGACAAACTCCGCCCACACATCCTGAGGGTTAGGTTGTGTGAGGGGCTGCAGTTTCAGTTTGTTTTATTCACCATTTTGTGAAGCTGAAGGTAAAATATTAAAGTAAAAGCCTTCAGTGTAGCAGGGGCTTCCACCCGCTCTATCGACTTTCGCGACTCGGGGGTAAAGGGGGGTTGACTGTGGTGTTTATTTTTTTTTATGCGACGTTACATTGAGTCTGTCAGTTGATAAATCTTGTTTTTATTTTCCTCCCTTTTCTTAAACGAGGAGAGAGAAAAAATCCTCCACAGTGTTCCTGCAAAAATGTCAAGACCAGTGAGGTACGTTGGATTTAAAATGTCGTCCTCGTGCGCTGCTGCATTGATTGCGCGCGTGCACTCGAGAGGAGTTTGTAAGGCTTTCACGCATGTGCCAGCGTTGCTTTGCTTATTAAACGCGTTTTATTATTACATACATCTGCCTTCTCCCTCCCCTCCCCCCGGGTCTGTGTTCTGATTGTATTTATTCACTCGTTTTCCTTCTCATCCTGTGCAAAATGCATGTTTCCTCATTTATTCTGCACGGCTCGTTTTTCTCCTGATGCATCATGTGCATCAATCATCCGCATACAACGCAGTGTTGCAGACATTTATGTCTGATAAATGCAATCAGGTTTTTTTTTTTTTTTTTTTCTCTCCGCTCCCGAGCAAGAACATGGCCTCCCATTCATCCTGAGCTCATGAACGGGAGGAAAACCTTCACGCAGAAGCTGCTCGGATTAGATTGATTAATTTTATTTATTTATTATGAAACGCTTGTCTGGTTGCGTATAAAATACGCAGTTTTATTATATCATGGTTCAATTTATGGATCTTTGTGCCGCTTAAGCAAGGGAAAAAAAGAGACGCTGCTGCGGCTCGCGCGCAATTAACATGACGGAGTGACGCAACAATGGGCGGGGCGTGGGTAATCGCCACACCCCCTTAGTGCTTTAATATCAAACTATTGATTTTACATGATAAATATTTTAATTAATTGATCCAATAACACTGTTATGTTTGGAAAAGTACTGAATTAATTTACTGTAAATGATTTCAGTAATTCAGTATTTAACTGTTTATTTAAAAAAAAAAAAAATTAAATTATTGTCAGTAACCAGTGCAAAGTGATGTATTAAATTACAAGAAATGAAAATGTATTGTGTATTTGCAAAATATTATACAATATTATATCAGTGTAATATACACTGTTAACATATTTGTCAATATTTAAATTTACCCACAAATTTATAATATGTGCAAAAGCATTGAATAATACTGAACATTTACACACATTACACCTACTGCATTGTTTACTGAGTAAGTTTCAATATAACTGTTTTGTGTGATTTAAAAATAAATAAACAAATAAAAATTGCCCAACCCCCAATAAATACATTTACAAAATTCAGTTAAGTAAAAAAGTGTACGTTTTATAAATTTGTGATTAAAAAATTGCAAATTGAAAGTGAAATAATTTGATTGAATTTGTTTATGATTAATAGTTTAACAAATAAAAATATAATTTGTAAAAAAGTAAGAAATTAAATTTTATATTTAAATGTATTTCTTGATATGAAGTACTGATTTAAGTGCAGTAGTATAATTAAATATTAATCCAAAGTGTCAACAACAAACAAAAGTAATTTCAATTGATCTACAAAACTTGAACAGATGTGTCTGTGTGCGTGTGTATGTGTGTGTGTATATGTATATACAAATATATGCGTATGTGTGTACAGACGCTCCCCAACTTACATTTTTAATTGGTTCCGGACGGCCGAACGTAAGTTGAAAGTGAACGTAAGTTGTTACAGTGGCGTATGACGCTCATACTGCACTATACATACATAAATACCATTACCGTATCTCATAAAACACCCCTAAATCAATTATGATAAACATAACATTGTAAAATATCAAATATCAACATTAATTTCAAAGAAATTAAATTCAAGCAAAATAATTTAGAATTGATAAATTTTAATCAAATTCACTCATCAAATATCAAATACAGTATCAAATATAACCTTTACCATTCTCTACGATGCGACCTTTCTGCTTGTAAAGGGTTCCAATGGTCGATGGATGGTCACTTTACATGAAGCCGAGCCGACTCACTTTACATGAAGCTTAAAACAGCCAATCAACGCTTACAAGATGTGAGGCGCTCAATACCGAAAGTAGCGCACTTGCTGAAAGTAGTTTACTTGCTTTAAACAAAGCATGGGTTATACGGGCTTCTAGTCTTACAAGTGCGTTATATTAAAAACGATATGTATATTATAACTGAACTGGGAAGAAGGAGGGTCACGTTCAGTCTGTCGTTTGTAAACAATGGATGCAGCGTCATTGCGTCAGCATACTACGTAGGTACTAAACTCAAAACTTGACTTTTTTTGTGGGGGGGACGTAAAATAAAATAAAAAACGTAAAACAGATGAACGTAAGTTGGGGAGCGTCTGTGTGTGTGTGTGTGTGTGTGTGTGTGTGTGTATATATATATATATATATATATATATATATATATAAAATGTGTGTATACTTTCAGCTTTTTCCATTTCTTGGGAGTCACCACAGCGAATCATGGGATTCGCACATTTGATTTGGCATAGGTTGCATCAGCTTTTTACGTAGGTGTATCTAAACTCAAAATTTCACTTTTTTTTTTTTTTTTTTTTTTTGGAAAAAAAAAGTAAAATAAAAAAAAAAGTCGGGGAGCGTCTGTATATGTATATACAGTCGACCCCTGACTTACGAAATTAATCTGTTCCAGAGCCTTTTTCATTTTCAGAGATTTTGTAAGTAGACGCGCATTTTACATGTAAAACGCCTGATTCATTCCAAGGCTCCTAAGACTACCCCGTAAACCCTTTAAAAATGATAAAAGTACACCAATTTTGTATAAAATATGTATGAAATATGTGTAAAAAGTAAAAGAAAATTTATTAAACCATTTTATTAGCATATTTATTAATTAAATCATTATTAAACATTTTTTATTAACGCACATACACACACACACACACACACACAAAAACACTGTCTCTCTCTCTCTCAAGCGCGCGCACACACACACACACACACACACACATTAAATGTGTATTGTGGCACTCCTCTGAATGCGGGCACCGCCCACATGCAGAACTTTAACTTGATTCCTTGAGGGATTGGAGGTCCAGATGAGCCGAGTTTTGCTCACATTCAGCGAGCGCACCACATTTATTACTGTTTTGTGTGTGTGTGTGTGTGTGTGAGAGAGAGAGAGAGAGAGAAAGAGATGGAGAGACAGGTGTGTGTTAATAAAAAATATTGAATAATGGTTTAATTAATAAATACGTTAATAAAATGGTTTAATATGTTGTTAAAATGTTTAAATGGTTTAATAAATAATTTTTTTCACTTTTAACACATTTCACATAAAGATGTACTTTTATCATTATTAAAGGGTTTATGGGGTAGTCTTGGGAGCCTTGGGACAAATCATGCGTTTAACATGTCAAATGCGCCCCTACATACAAAACTCTCTTGTTACGAAAAGGGCTCTGGAACGGATTAATTTCGTAAGTAGGGGACTGACTATACTTATATGTCGCAAGTGACATATGGAGCTTGTGAGATGAAGCGCGGCTTATCCGGACTTCCGATCTTTCAAGTGACCACTTGCTCAACAAAGCAACCACCTCACATTCAATGGGGAGGGACTTAAGCAGCACGCTTTAATTAAGGTGAGCTTGCGGTTTGTGTTTGCAGGGAGTAGATGAGAGGCCTTAATTCAGGTTTGAACTACATTCAGCCCGAGCAGCTCAGCCACGCTCCTCAGTCGGAGCGGCGAGAAAAGAGACACACAAACATTCTAAACATTAACTTGAGCACTGTACTGGAATAAAAATTGAAAAAGACTTTAATATTACAGTTCTTTACAACAGTTCAGATGATTATTCCTCTTCAGGCACTTCAGAGGAAATTGTCGTTTCTTCCGGAGAAGGTCTCATTTCTTCAGAAGAGACATCCAAGGTCATTACCTTTTTCTGGTACTTAGCCGGCGAGTGACATCATAGAGCTTAACTGGTAATTAAAACACACTGAAAAAAGGCTCATTGACAACTTCTGCGCGAATCAGGAAAAAGGGGTGTATACATCATCTCAACCAATCAGCAGGAAGGAGGACAGCCATTGGCTGAATTTGAATCATGTGACAGTTGCTTGGCAATCCATGAATAGTCAAGGGCGCGAGTGGAAAACCATGAATAGTCAAGGGCCTACTGTATATACTAAATGTATAAAATGACTATGATGATGTAAACTTTATTTTAATTTTATTTTTTCCATATTTTTTTTTTTTTGAAAACTGACATATAATCAAGATCAACTTAACTCTAACCGACTAAAGTTGAGGTACACCTGTATATAGTTTTCTGGTAAACTGCTGAAGATAATCAAGTCCTTGCTTGTTGTTTCCTCTGTTACGGAGCCCATGAGCGAAGGACATATTGTTCACAGTTGTACTGATATTCCACTTTAACTGGCTGAGACGGGAGATCATTCGTCCCCGGATGCTGTACGTCGTCCCATCGTAATCTAGTTCTCGTGACCAGGTCCGAATCCCCGGTACCAAGGATGCACGAGAATTGGATGTGTGGTTCGGGTTCGCTGTTCTCTACGTTACAACATTGAGTCAAAGAGACCTTCACTAACAAATCTCAGGAACTTCAGCCTCCACTGATGGGGGTTGGGTTCAGATCCCAGGCTTTTGATGTGAAGTAGATTTTAATGGGGTTGTTTGGACGATTGTTATTGAAGATAAAATTTTCTGTTTTGTATGAATTTAAATGTTTATTTTTGTGTTTATTCTACAGGAACAGAAAAGTGGTGAATTATTCACAGTTCAACGAATCTGATGAAGCAGGTACCATCGTATTCTACGTCTTTATCGTGATGATTTTTCTACAAACGGACCCTGACTACATCTGCAGTGCAAATCAGTTATGAAACCTAAAAGCCAAACCGTTAGTAAACACCATTAGTGTGTAGCGTGTGTCATTGTGCGTAATTCATCATGTCATGGAAAAATGACAACACAGAAAATTCTTTGTTTATAACTTTACACCAAAATGCTGGGTGTGGGGTTTTTTATTTATTTTTATTTTTTTAAAGTATTGATAGGCGGGTCAAATCATATAATATTTTCTTCTTTTTTTTTTATTTATTTAATTTTATTGTATTAAGTTTCACCTTAATTTGTGCCATACCCGGATTCTTTAAGATGATGTAAATATATCTTAAATCCTCTGAAATCTTATGCAAGGAATCCAAGCTAAATATTGTAAAAAAAAAATTTTTTTAATTTTTTTTTTTTTTTTTTTTTTTTGAAAAATCCAGACCTGCGATTTCCAGATGATGATGATGATATTTGAAGGCGGCTAAATAATAGAGAGAGATGAGATGGATGAGATAAAAAATGCAATTATTCTGTAGATACGATACTTCCAAGTGAAATGATGTTCTTTGCTCTGTAGAGAGACTTTTTCACTTTTTACTCAACATGCACCGCCCATCTTATTGGATCAGAGGATTTCAGTCCTTGGTCATAAGCTTGGTGGCCTCCACAGGCACTTGATGGGCGGGTCTTCTGTTAGTCTGTGATTTATGTTAGTTAAGACAACTGCTGCCAAATAGCAATTGTTTTTTATTTCATCCTGATTATAAAAGGCGATGTGGATGTGGCTTTTAGTCAACAGCTGGATATCATAGCAATGTGATGTCGTGGAAAACTGATTTGGTTTTAATTCAATCTTTAGATTTACTGGTAGAACCAGAATTCATCTCTAACAAAGAGGCAGCATACAGAACCGATTCTTCTCTCTCTCTCTCTCTCTCTCTCTCTCTCGCTCGCTGCCTGTCTCTTCTGTGTCTCTTTTTCATCTGTCTGTCTCCACATCTCTCAAGTTTCTCTCTTCCTCCATCTGTGTTTCTCTCTCTCTGTATGTCAGTTTTCTCCGTCTGTGTTTATCTTCCATCTGTCTGTCTTTCTCTGTCTCTGTCTTCTGCCTGTCTCTCTTCAACAGTCTGTCTCTATCCTCATCTCTGTTTTCGTCTCTCTCACCCTCCCCCCCGCCCCCCAGTGACACTTTTAGGATAGTGTGAATGAGCTACAGAAAGATGTCAGTGTCTAGATATAGTTCTTAAAAGCCCACTTTTCACAAGCCAGTCAAATTTCTTCTTACAGATTAGACCCAGAGTCCTGCCCACCCAAATGTTCTGTTTCTATCCAAAATATCCTGTAGCTTTTGAAACTCTTAGTGGGGGCCCAAATGCACTTCCCACCCTCCACCCATGCGCGCACACACACACAGACACACACACACACACAGACACACACACAGACATACACACAGAGAGAGAGAGACAGACAGATAGTGAGAGAGTCTATTAGCAATGAACAATGAAATTCTTTGACCTGTCTCAGCAACCGATGGTGTAATCACCTGAAACACCTCGAAGTGGGCAGGGAACAGGTTATTCTTTGAAGTAAGTACCACTGCAAGTGAAGGATTACTGATGACGGACTGACAGAAGATGCCAATGCCAAGTTCTACACCAGGGTGTCAAACTGATGCCACAAAGGCCACATTGGTCAGTGTCTAGATTAACCAGTCAACTGCATGAAGACTCGGATCAGTTGAGTAAATGAGCAAGTCAGGTGTGCTGCTGCTTGGTTGAAACAAAATCCTGCAGCGACACTGCCCTATGTGGCATGAGTTTGAAGCTCCTTCTCTAAATGAATATACAGGAAGGTTATCTAGGCCTGCAGAGCATGCATTAATCCGCTAGCCAATATCCCTTCAGTACTGAGTGATGCACGATGAGCAAATCATTTTATATGTGGACTGATGTTTGTTTACATGACTTTTTAAACTTAAATTTTGCCGATGATATGCAGTCCTTTGATAATGTCAACCTACTTGATTTTTTAATATTCTGTTTCCTGTACAAGTACAGTGTGCCCTGACTTACGAGTGTCCTTTATAACCAATTTTCCATGATAAGAACTTTGATCCCACCAAAAATCTGCCCCATCCAACGAGCAAAATTTTGATGTTTTCGCTCCTCCGGGGAAATGGCTTTTATTCTTGTATTTAGCCTTGTATTCTTCCACATGTCTTCTTCTGCGTGTATTCCTCCACACTCCGAGAACACCTAGTACAATGCTTCTCAATTATTTTTTGTGACGCCCTATAGGAAGAAGGAAAAAAAAAACATTTAATGCCTGCCCAGTGCCCCGCACGCGACTCTGAATAGTGTTTACTGCACTTATCGTTTGCTAGGTGCTATTTCCCTACGCCATACTGTAGCACAACAGTGAGTGCCACTGCCAACTACTGTAGAGTATGCGCAATCACACTTGATTCTAGTACAGTATGCAAAAAAAGCATGTTCCCCAGGGGGGCGCGCCCCACTATTTGAGAGGCGCTGGCCTTGTGAGAGCTCACCATGAGCCTTTCCCCACTAACATTCGTAGCGTGCACACGCACAAAATTCTCCTCTGTTACCCGCCACCTCCTGCCTGCCCACGTGACGTCTTCGCCGTAGTCAATGATCGGAAAGTTCTATTGAGTTATTGTTTATTCTTGTTTTATTATTATTTGTTATTCATTTTTATTAATGTTGATGTACATGTATTATTATTATTATGAAGTATTTATTGTTTTTACATGTTTATCTTTTTAGTTTGGGCGGGGTTTGGAATGGATTAATTGGTTTTCTGTTATTTCTAATGGGAATAATTGTTTTATCTAACAAACATTTTGGCTTACGAATTTAATCCATTCCGAGGCCAAGCTCGTAAGTAAAGGTAGCACTGTACTTAATCCTGATTATTCCAGTTAAGAGAACCCAATTAGGATTTTGATGTGTTCTGTTCTGTTCTGTTTTCAGATGAGTATGAGCGAGACTCAGAAAAGCCCAAGAAGATACGCGCAGCGCCGCGCGAAATCAAGCACAAGAAGTCCAAGAACTCACAGGAGGAAAGGTGAGCAGGGTTTTGCTTCACTCCTGTTAGCGGTTAGCTAAACAACATTTGCGGTCACATCTCTACCAAGTAAAAAAGAAAAAAAAAAGTTAAAAACAAAGTTCTGAAATGTGTATGAAATTGATCTCTTCCTGTTCTTGTTAGACGTTTCTTCACAGTCCTTGTGGTTATTTCTCGCAGCTTGTCCTGACCAATCACAGTCAGGATTGGATGTAGGAAAATGCCACCATGCCGATGTCATGCGTGGTTGTTTTAAAGAGCTGGTAAAATAAATTCTCCACAGGTCCACTTTAATGATTATTAGGCATCTTATATGACAAATGATACATGGGCAGCATGTGATGGAGGAGCGGAGACACAGTTCATAGGTGGAAAGGACTGGGTTCACGCACCGTTATGGAGTTTGGGTGTGCAAAGAAGTACAGTCATCCCTTGAAAATTGCAGATAATGTAGACCAGAGCTGACCGCGATATTTGAAAAACCGCGAAGTAGGAACGCCCCTCTCATTTCTGCCATGTTGTCTCATTTCTATATGTTTTCGCGTCTATACAATATCAAGAAGTGTACATTAAACGTTACACAGTTATATGCATATGTAAATACTGTAATGTATTAATATTTAAATAGAATTTATATAATACTTTAAGTACTGTACTCACCTCTGACAGTAGCTCTTCTCCGCTTGATCTTAATCTTAGTCTTTTTTGATGTAACGCACGGTAGATTCATTTATGCCGTAATGGCGTGCTCGCTTTTTCTTGGGCTCATTGGACGCCTTCGATGGTGCAGGGCGTTCACAAACACTATGAGATCACAAAATCACAAAAAAAAATCCCGCCGGGAATGTGCGAGGCAACAGCGTCATGCGTCTAAGCCAATCAGCTTGTGAGATTGAGTTGAGTGGGCGGTCCCTGCCTGAACTGGGGAGGAGGGGCACTTCAGTCTGCCATTTGTAAACAATGGACGCAGCCTGCATTGGGTCCCTGCCTTCCGCTTACTTACATGTGAGTTTCAGTGCGAATTTTGAATTTTTTATCAATATTTTTTATTTTTTTTATTTATTTATTTTTTTTTTATTTTATTAAAATACTGCGATGTACCAAGACCGCGACGTTCAAATCGCAAAGTGCCGAGGGATGATTGTATGTGAGTTGTGAGTTCCCCCTGGTGTTTCTATACACACCAACAGTCTCCATGTCTTGCCATGTGATTTTTTTTTTTTCCTTTAAATTATAATGAATATCGTTATCGGGGAAATGTTCGAAAATATCGTGAGGGTTTTATTTTCTAATGGCGCCACACTCTATATCATCAGGAACAAAAAAGCCTTTGATTTGAATTCCTGCAATCTTAGAAGTTTAGGTGATCGGGCTGAAAAAAAAATCACTTCATTGAAATTTTTTTTTTTTTTTTTTTCCACCAGTGATGACTCGGATGACAAAGTTGCCAAACCTAAAAACGATTCAGCGGGTAAGCGAGCGTCTCCTATTGCCCTGATTTTCAGAGAGTTCACCTTAATGTGGTTACTGAATCATTATTAAAGCCCCTCCCTCTTTACCCCTCCTTTTTTTTTTTTGTTGGTCAGATGATTTCGGTAGCGAGGAGGACAACGATTTTGGGGGTGAAGGGGAGCAGGATGAAGACGGAGGAAGTGATTACGAAGCCAAGAAGGGCAAGAAGGGGAAGAAAGGCAAAGTGGAGAAGTCGAGCAGGAGGTCACTGAAGAGGAAACACGATTCAGGTGGGCGCCAAGATTTTCCCTCAGCGATTCGCTTTAGGTTATTATTTATAGTTTATTTTAGATGTGCAGTATGCTTCTGAAAAATGTGTATGACCGTGTGTGTGTGTGTGTGTGTGTGTGTGTGTGTGTGTAGACGAGAGTGATGAAGATAAGGAGGTGAGCCGGAAGCCTCGGCAGGTGAGACAAGCCGCCTCCAAAGCTGCATCCAAACAGAGAGAGATCCTGCTCGGGGACCGGGGGAGTGAGGATGAGGATAAAGATGAGGAAGAACACGCCTACCTGGACCGTGAGTCCGCTCGGGTTCCCGTTTTCTTCTTGCGCTCTTTGGGTTAAAGAATCAAAAGAAATAAATTAGTCAGAATTCAGTTTCTGGCCATGAGGCTGTTCCACGGGAAATTATTCCTACACGAAATCTCCTCAGAGTGTCGACCAATCAGGGCCCAGTGTGGGTTACCAGCAGTGGTGGTGTGTGTGTGTGTGTGTCTGTGTCTGTGTCTGTGTGTGTGTGTGTGTGTGTGTGTGTGTGTCAGTCACTGTTTGTCTATATCTGCCTCCCTTTCTGTCTGTCTCTCTTTCTCCATCTGTCTGTCTCTAACGTCTGTCTTGCCTGTTTGTCTGTACACCCGTCTCTTTTTCTTCATCTGTGTGTCTTTCTCTCCATCTGTATACCTGTCTCTCTGCATGACTGTCTATTTATCTGTTTGTGTAGCCATCTCTCCATCTGTATATCTCTCCATCTGTGTGCTTTTTTCCATCTGCCTGTTTTTCTGTTTGTATACCTGGCTCCCTTTCTGTCTGTCTTTCTTTCCATCTGTCTGTATCTTTCTGTCTTTGTCTCCGTCTGTCTGTCTTTCTGCTTTTCACTCCGTTTGTGTGTATCTTTTGTCTTTTTCTCTGTCTGTCTGTGTCTTTCTGTCTTTGTCTCTGTCTGTCTATATTTCTGCCTTTCTCTCCGTTTGTGTGTATCTTTCTCTTTTTCTCCGTCTGTCTGTGTCTTTCTGTCTTTGTCTTTCCATCTGTCTATATTTCTGCCTTTCTCTCTGTTTGTGTGTATCTTTCTCTTTTTCTCCGTCTGTCCGTGTCTTTCTCTCTGTCTGTCTGTCTTTCTCTCCATCTGTCTCCGTCTGTCTGCATCTTTCTGCCTTTGTCTCCGTCTCTTTCTGTCCGTTTGTTTCTTTTTATCTGTCGGCTTATCTGTCTGTTTTTTCTTTCTCTTACTTTTAGTCTGCCGCTCTCTCTCTCTCTCTCTCGCTCTCTGTATCTGGTCTCTTTTCCTGTCTTTGTGTTCATCTGTCCATCTTTCTTTCTGTGTCACACTTCCCAAGTGAATGGTTGTTTGTGATATGAAATTTTTTTTTTTTTTTTTTTGTTCCCCTTTTCCATTCGTGTTTTCCAGAAGAGTCGGGCAGTGACGAGGACTTCATGGTCGATGACGATGATGACAGCGACTACGGCCATTCCAAAAAGAAGGGCAAGAAAGTCAGCCAGAGAGGACGCAAGGTGGAGAAGAAAGAGAAGAAATCCCCGAAACCCAGGCTAAAGGCTACAGGTATAGAGTTTTGGGGTAGAGGTTCGAGGGAGGAGAGGGAAGAGGTGGGAGGGAGGGAGAAAAAGGTGTTTTTTGTTTTGTTTTCTTCTCTTTCTTCAAACCTGCTGGTTTTTGTCCCATTCTAACCCCTTCTGTCGTGTGTCCCCCCCCGTCCTCCTGAAGTCACCCCGAGCCCCATGAAGGGAAAGGGTAAAGGTCGCCCGAGTGCGGCGAAGGCCCTGGAGAAATCCTCACCCAAAGAGGAGGAGGAGGAAGAGCCTGAGAGCCCGCCGGAAGACGAGGATGAGGATGAGGTGGAGAAGAAGAGCTCGCCGCTCCCACCCGCCAAAAAGAAGAAAGCTACGCCCGACGACGAGGAAGACGAGGATGAGGAGGACGGTTCAGAAGAAGAAGCTCCTTCTGGAGAAGATTAGCCGCCTCGCTCCTCCTTCACTTTCTTCTTTCTTTTGTTTTCTTCTCTGTTGGAGGTTTTTGTTTCTCTGAGGTGACCTGGCTTTTATTTTAAACCTGCATTTCCTCTATCACAGAACCGCATTGTTCCAAGATGCATTAGTGTGTGTGTGTGTGTGTGTGTGTGTGTGTGTGTGTGTGTGTGTGTGTGTGTGTGTGTGTGTGAGAGAGACACACACACACACACACAAAAGGTGTATGTGAGTGTAGTGTCATGGGTGAGTGGGTGTGGGGGAGAGAGAGGTGTGTGTGTGTGAGAGATTTTTTTTATTATTTATAGGTAAGAACTATAAGTGAAGCCCACTGCGACTCCGCTGTTCTTGGGCTGCTGCTCTGACGGTTCTTCTCGAGTTCATCTCCTCGTTCCCGTTGGTTCCCCGCGTTCCTCCCAGTGTTCTTCCTGCTCTAACACACTCCCCACTTCCGTTTCTGCAACACACACCGACAAACGTTTACCTACTTGATCATTTTAGAAACATGGAACGATTGATACCTCCTGGAAGCCCCGCCCCTTTCCCCCCCACAGCCCTGTAGGCCGGTGCCGTTTTTCTGTCGCGGTACAGGGATCCCTCGCTACTTCACGCTTCAGTTCATGCGGCTTCAGTGCATCGTGGGTTTTTTTTCTAAAAATATTCTTTGAATTAAGAATAAGGAAATTAAGGAAGAATATGGGAAAAAGTTCAGGAAAATGCTCAAAACAAGGCCATTTATGCAGAATAAACCCCAAACAAACAAAAACAAAAAACAACTCAAAACCCCTCATCAAAACTAGTTACATTTTTGTGAGGTACGCATCCGAGTGCGTGCACGCGCATCTGCGCTCGTATATGTGTGTGTGTATGTGTATTTATATTTTATTTACATCTTATGCATTAGTTTTGAATGTTTAATTGTTATTATACATTTATAGCGTTGAATATGTATTTATTGATATTATATACACATACATGTACGTATACGTCAGTCAGTCAGGGGTTGTGGGGGTTGATCCTACTTCGCAGAATTCAGTGGTCGCGTGAGGATCTCGGTCCCAATTGACCGCGGAAAGTGGGGGATCCCTGTAATCGGAGGAAGAATCTTGTAATCTCAAGAAGTCAAACCGCATAAGAGCGACGCCAGCGGAGTCCGGTCCACGAACCCAGATCCTTCGGAATTTCATATCGGAACAAATATAATAAACCCAGTAATGGAGTTTCAGGAGCTTTTAAACTGTGAGTAACGTCGAAACACTGCTTGATAACCAACCTGAGCCTTTTACACAGTGAGTCACATGACCCAGACGTCAGGGGAGCTCATTTAATGGTCTTGTGTTGGGGCAGGAAAACACTACAAGACGCCATAACAGCCTGGATTTTAGGGACGGCCCCTTTTTGGTAGGACTTGTTATTTCGGTGCTGTTCAGAGATTCGTGCTCATTACACTGTTCTGTCTGTTTATGAAATAATTTCCCTCACGCCACGCGGCCTCTGATCATCTACTTTTATTTTCCCAAACTATTCTGACGCAGTTGATTTTTATTCCGGGATCCCTCGCATTCCTCCTCCGTGGGTTTTTTTTTTTTTTTTTTAATCATTATTTTTTGAAAATCTTTCAGTATTTTGTAATAAGTTTCATATGAACTTTCATCTTTTAGATCAAATCTTTATACATGACCCTGACCTCAACGTATTTCCCCGCCCATACTAACTTTTGTTTTTAAAATATTTGTTGTTTAAAATCAGAGCTGTGTGTGTAATTTTAGTGATGTTTTTCAATAAGTTTAATTGGCTCCTGTTTCTAAAATGTACGACTGATTTTCGAGAATTTCGTAATTTTAAGCGAACAAAGGCAACGAAATGGTGTTGCCCGGCAACCATGTAAACTTTTAGCTGTTTCTTGAGTTTCCCTTTTTGTTTTTTTTTAATACACTACGTCAAGTATCGAACTCGTATCTGCGATTTTAATAAACATTGTGTGTGTGTGTGTGTGTGTGTGTGTGTGAGAG
Organism: Plotosus lineatus; assembly: GCA_024760905.1. Lineage (NCBI taxonomy): Eukaryota > Metazoa > Chordata > Actinopteri > Siluriformes > Plotosidae > Plotosus > Plotosus lineatus. The sequence goes on from CM045732.1 coordinate 3,969,348, forward strand.
AGATAGAGCAAGAGAGAGGGGTGTGGATGGATGGATGTCTTAACAGTACAACAGTGTTTTGTTTGTTTGTTTTGTTTTTTTTAACCAGATGTTTTTCCTCTTTTCTCCTCATTGATGAATCAAGTCCATGCCGCCCCGATCCACCGATGTAAATGCTGTCTGAAATCTCTGTCAGTAAAGAGCGTGTTTTATTTTCAGCGTTATAATATGTGTAGCCGAGACCTGACGTCATGCCGCCCGCACTGAGGATTTTGTTTCAGTATCAACGCCGCCCCCCCCCCCCCCCACCACCACCGAAGGTTCCTGTTTGCACTGCATCACTTCCTGTTCCAGCTTCAGTGCTTTGACACGATGGACTCTGGCCACTGCTTCATCTGTACAGGCTGTTCATGTGCATGACCTCATCGCGAGGTTTTATATCCACTTTATATCACTGTTCCGTCATGTTTCTGCCAGGTGTCTCTCAGTATCCCTGTATCTCAGTATCCCCCCCTCCCCCTCCCCCCGAACACCCCTCAACTCTTCCGCTTCCCTTGCAAGTATGTCGTCTCATTGGTTTTCAGCCCCTCCCCTCCCCTCCCCAAAACAAATCCCATATTTTTTGCTTGTTTTTTTTTTTTCAATTGTTTGATTTTTTTTTTTTTTTTTTTTTTTTCTCCTCAAAATTTTTGTAATTTTGTTTTTTTTTTAAAGAAAAATAAAAATGTATCTTGATTTAAAAAGAAATGCATGTTGTATTTTTTTTTGGTAAATCAACATTTTAGGAAACGAATCTGGAAATCAATAAATATCAAAATAAAAATAATTATCTAAATAAATGTAACGCTGCTAGTTCGAGTCCGAGTGAGTTTATAACCCATCAGGAAAACGCTTCCCTCAAGAACGTGTTGGGACGTCCACCTCACAGCAAGGAAGTCCTGGGTTCAAGCCCAGAGCACAGCGAGGGCTTTTATCTGTGAAGCTTTCATGTTCTCCGCGTTGTTGTGTGGGTTTCCTCGGGGTGCTCTGGTTTTCTCCAACAGTCAAAAAACAGGAACTTTAGGCTAATTGGTTTCATATTGTCCTTAGGGGTGTGTGTGTGTGTGTGTATTTTTGGCCCTGTAGTGGACTGGTACGCTATTAAGTCTATCCTGCCTTCATCTAGTGTTGGCTCAGATAGGCTCCAGCCTCCCCTGACCATAATGGGAATATGTGGGTTGACAAATGAGTGAGTATTTGGATCAAGCGGAGAACACAATAACGGAACCGCTGCACTTGTATAAATTCTGGTGTGAGTCCAAATGATTCTGAAGGTGAACGAGTTCAGGGCTGTTAACTAGAAACGCTCGGAGAGTGCAAACCTGCACCGAGGTAGTGCATCATCAAAACTGATTTTTATTCATGACATCGTCCAAAATTACTTTTTTCATATCTTCATCCACATTTTTTTCTTCCTCTTTTCACGTCTTAATTTTTCTTTTTCTACCTTTTCACTTCATCCTCTTCACTCTTCCTTTCTTTTTACCTCTTGTATTCTTCCTCTTTTGCTTTTTCTTCCTTTTATCCTTTTCTCCTTTTCTGCCTCCAGCTCTTCCTCTTTTTCAGCCTATTGGACCCACCCCCCACCACACCCCCTTAATTAAGTACTGCTGTATTCATTCGTGTCCACATGGTGACGCTCTTCCTCAAGTTTGAAGGGAAAATCCTTTTACGTTCTCATTTTAACTGGAATGATCTGTATGCTAATGAGATGACGTGTAACATGGCCGTCAGATACTTTAATGTTCCAGTGAAGATTATTCTGTACTAGGGGGTGTCCACCTCCAGCCTCATTCAGTTTTCAAATTTCAACTCTGGAATGATGCCACATGGACTAAATCTATCTATCTATCTCGTGCCTGTGTCGTAGGACGACCATTGGCGACCCGCCATGAAGGACAACGCCCTGGTTATCATCTTCATGGCGGTTTTCTTGGCAGGATCAGTGCAGTGGTTTTCCATTGCCTTCTGCACGATGTGAACCTACGGGAAATTTAGAACAACCAATTAACCTACTGTACATGTCTTTGGATTGTGGGAGGAAACCGGAGCACCCGGGGGAAACCCACGCAAGCACAGGGAGAACGTGCAAACTCCACACAGAAACGCCCAGGCCGGGAGTCCAACCCAGGCCTTCTTGCTGTGAGGCGGACGTGCTAACCACTGCACCACCTTGCCGCCATATGGACTAAATAATTATTTGAGTAAATTCTACACATTTTACTTTTATTTCTCAAGAAGCAACAACACTTGGAATGAAAATATTTAGGGGGCTGGCAGTGGTGGTCTGGTGGTAAAGATGCTGGATCACCAATCCCATTTCTTCATGAGGAGCCGCATAGCCGTCAGCACGTTTCTGCCCTGCGATGGCCTGGTGAACTGTTCAGGGTGTACTCTGCCCTCGCCCAGAATGGGCTGAGATGGTGGCCAGCCTTCCCACAACCCCAATTAAGATTAAACGGTTCAGAAAATGAAAGAATATTTCAAGATACAAACAAATATTACTGTTAGTCTTTTTTAACAGAATTTTTCATTTTTTTTTTAAATTATTTTTATTTCCCAATCAAATACAATTTTGTTGTGAGCGATAAGGTCCTGGGTTCAAGTCTTGACAACGTTGCTTCCAGGTACACGACTTTCACGCCACTGTCCAAAGATATGCACTTTAGGATAATTGGCTGCTCCGGATTGTCCCTTGGTGTGTGTGTGGTTCCCTGGGATGGACTTGTGACTAGTTCAGGGTGTATCCTACCTTTGCCTGTAGTCCTCCTAATGGATTAGGAATTGTACTTTGGTTCTCCATAATGTCCAAAAGTAAAGATCTTAAAATGGGTGTAAGTTCTGATGTGTAGCGTTAGCATGCTAACACTCGCTTGCTCTTCGGGTAATTCTAGGCTTATTTCACAAAAGCACGTTCCCGCAAATAAGACGCTACCTGATCGGAAGGCTAGTTACCCGCACTCTGGTACCGGAGACTCCTTCTATTAGAATTTAATACATGTCACCTTAAAAGTCTGTCACATTTACACACTAAAAACGGGTGGTGGTGGTGGTGGTGGTGGGTTATCCTGAGCACCCATCCTACAGTTCCCTATGAAAGACAAGTCCCTGTCGTAGAAACCATCATATCTCTTATCATACTGTATTTATATCGTAGTAATTATGTGATTGACAGCCATAGAATTACCACTTGTCCACTTCATAGTGAAAAAACGTTCGAATCGCCGAGAAACAAACCACGTGTGAAACCAAACAGCAAAACGACCGACTCGTGTTGGAGTTTTAATTCAAACAGTTCGAGTCGGCTGTTTGTATTCCGCTCTGGTTTTACGACTGCAAGTCGTCGTCTCCGTCTGGCTCTGGGACTTTAACAGCGTGGTCGTGTTTTGATTGAAGTAAAAGCAGCTGTGTTCATCAACATCAACATCAGCCTAACTGCATCCAGACCGACTGGAGAACGCCTCTGATTTTAGTGATGGCGTGGGGGGGGGGGGTAATTTTAACGTTTTTCCTTTTTTTTGCCTTTTTGTTCACCATTTCTTAATGACACTGAAAATTTTTTGATATCCTTTTTTTTTTAATGCCAACTGAATGGATATGAGCAATCAAGCACTCTGATTGGCTCTTGGCTCTTGTACTCCTAGGATAGCAACTCATAAACCATGAATATAGAAAAGCAAAATGGCGGTTTCCTCCCACAGTCCAAAGACATGTAATGTATGTACAGTAGGCTATTGCCCCAGGTGTGAGTGTGAGTGTGTTTGTTAGCCCTGCAGTGGTCTAGTAAACTGTTCAGGGTGTACCCTGTGCCGCTGGTTGAGAAGCTAGTTGTAATCAGCGGTTTTGGAATGAGTGAGTGATTGATTTACGAGCGTATAACTGACATCCCATCAGACTTGTGGCATCTTGTGGCATGGCTGATGTATTACTCAATTTCATTACTAATTAAATTCAGACATAAAAATGAAAAATCTGTATTTCCAGAAAATGAACTTAAGATTTTAAACCAAAATGTTTCATTAAAATGTAAAAACAATGTAAAAAAAAAATAAATAAACAGTTTATGGAAAGAAATACGCCCCCCCCCCCTCCACCCCCCACCCATTTGCCAAACTAATTAATCGTACTATTATGGTCAAGGTGAGGCTGGAGCCTATCTCAGCCAACACGAAGAAATGGCAGAGTACAGCCAATTACAAAGCAACTCACATCCATTTACATTCGCACTCAGACTTAGGGTGAATGTAGAACAGCCAGTGAGCCTAATGTGCATTTTTTTGGCCTGTGATTGGACACAGGAAAGGGAGAACATGCTCAAACCCAGGATGTTCATCCTGAAAGTGAGAAAAATCTGGATAATATCCGTATAATAAAGAATGAATATGTCGGTGTTCTTTTGGATAATTTCCTTTTTTGTATTTGGTACAGGAGCGATGACGCACGCGCTCATGTCAGCCAGAATAAAAAGCTGAATTTCAGGTTCTCGCTGAAATTTTTTTCTCTTCTACTTCTTTTTTTTTCTTCTTTTCAGCACGACAGACTTCCTTATGAGACGCCTCCTTTCAGCTGTGCTGTTTCTCATGAAACTCGAGGGCCCCGTACATGTGAGAAGACGACGGAAGGAAAGGATCCTCAGAGCACGCGGGACCTGAATGTACGTAATGTGTGTGTCTGTTCGGTTCTGAACGAAAATTCTTTAAAAGTTAGCATAAAATAATTCAGATAATTTTGAACAAAACTTAGTTTAAAAGTAATTAATGCCTGGTTCTGTCATGCACAGCTTTCACTTCATTAAAAAAAACAAAGGTTTTATTTGTCGAGGGAAATAAGATCCAAATCAGTTCGTAACACAAATAATCTTTTACTGCTGAGATCGTTCACCGACAGTGCAGAGTACCCACCCTTGTGGAATCCCTCGGTGTTATCCTGCGACACTTCAACGCCCCTGTAGGTGTGAATGATTTTGCGTGCGTCTTGCCCCTGTGGTGGAGGGAACAAAGAAAAGAATGAATGAATGAATGAATTAATATCACCTCTGGGCTTAAATTCATTCATTCATCTGCTGTATCTTTTAATCCTACCAGGGTCACTGTGAGGCTGGAGCCTATCTCAGTCGTCTTGGTGGGGTACACCCTGAACAGCTCACCATTCCATTATAGGGCAAGACGAACACAACACCATTTTCATCTACAACTCGGGGCAATTTGAATCATCCCCACTTAGCCTAATCAAACGTCTTTGGACTGCAGGAGGAAACCAGATTACCCCGAGGGAACCCGACGGCACTTTCTGTGTGGAGTTTGGATGTTTCTTTGTTTGTGTGCGTTTTATCTGGGTCCTCTGGTTTCCTCCCACAGTTCAAAAGCTTGAACATTAGGCTTATTGGCTCGAAGAAATTGCCCCGAGGTGGAAGTGTGAAGGGTTAAGTTTGTGTTGGCCTTGTGATATTCAGGGTGCACCCCACCTTCATCCAGACGTGGCGGAGAGTAACTGCAACCATAGCAGGATTAAATGTTTGGGCGAATTAATGTATAAATAATAATAATAATAATAATAATAATAATAATAATACTGGGGCAGTGGTGGCCCAGTGGCAGGGTGCTGGATTACTGATCGCGGGTTCAGTCCGCACTATCACTGGATTGTCCCTGCTGTTCCCACAGTCCAGCGAACTCGGTTATCAAAGGCTGGCCGTGTCTCTCACTGTCTACGGTGTGAGGTTCATGTAAAAGAACCATTGCTTACTTTCAACAAGAGGAGCTGTATGGCTGATGGCGTGTTTGTGGCCCGGCAATGGCCTGGTGAGCCGTCCAAGGTGTACCCTGCCATCGCCCAGAGTCAGCTGATATGGGCATCAACTTCCCCACAATCCTAATTAGGACTAAGCAGTTCAGAAAATGAATGAATGGATGGATGAGTGATGATGATGATGATGATGATGATGATGATGATGATGATCCTGCACTGTACAGCTCAGTTGAAATTCAAATGTAAACACACTGCAAGCTCAGACACCGGCAAACAGCCGAGCGGTATCTCTGAGGTGTGCACACACACACACACACACACACACACACACACACACACACACACACACACACACACACACACACACACACACACACACAGAGTTTTTAATCGGCCATGATCATAGTCCATGTGTGTTTGCTCAGCAATGTGAGTTGAGTTGACTGAATGGGTGGTGATGCAGCCGTGGCAGTTTCGTCATATTTCAGTTTCCTGCTTGTGGCTTCAGAGATCATTCGTCTGTTGTTCCTGTTAAAACATGTCAGCTTCATCCATGCTGTGATGCATCAGAAGCTTTACACACAGCGAAATCCCTCAAATTACTCAGAATTTCAACATTTGATTTCTGTTTTTTTTTGGTTTGTGACTTTCTGCCGGAGTGAAGAATCCAGTAAGTAAGAAACATTATATTTCATTTTCTCCCTTTACTGAAATATATTGTATACTTAAGCTTGTGATCATCTGGGAACTGCAGAGCCACGTCGATATCTATAAAACAAATAATTATAAATGTGTATTTTTTATATTTATTTATTTATTTTTTTAGAATATTCAGGACACACAATGGTTTTCGCATCAACATTTTTCCATTCATCTCTTATTTTTACTTTTTACTTTATACTTTTATATTCTCATTCATCAGGGTCGCGCCGAGACTGGGCCTTATCTCAGCCGACACTGAGCGAAGGGGGTCACACACTGAACAGCTTGTCAGACCAGTGCAGGACAAGTTTTGTATTAAAGGTAAAGTCTGTTAGGTTTTTACACCCCGAGCTTGGCGGCTCATCAGGGCCGGTGCTTATCCCCGGTTTCTGTAGCCTGAAGCGACCAGGAGTTGAACTCCTCCTGGATGGATGGGACGCTAGTCCATCGCAGGTTACCTTCCCAGTATATTTTACTGGGACCCATTTTTATTGCTGGGTGAACAGAGACACACTTGTGGTTGAGGTCTTAGCACAGCTCACTGGTCTCCGTGGGATTCGAACTCACAACCTCCCGATCATGAGCGCAACACCCTCACCACGAAAACTGTTAGCTTAATAGATTTATTAATATAATTTATATTAAAGGTGTTCACATGTCCGTGCAGAGGCCATGAATACATTGAGCCACTGTACTGTTTAAAAACAGTACACGGTTGCAATAGCGCACAGACGTGGCACATCCACCTCACAGGAAGAAGGTCCTGGGTTCGATTCCCGAGTTCGGGGTGTTTTTGTGTGTGGGGTTTACGTGTTCTCGCCGTGCTTATGTGGGTTTCCTCCGGATATATAAAATGAAAAAGGAGCGAATGGTATATAAAACTAGTTGTAAAAGCAGGTCATTTATTTGACAGCCAGTGTCCAACTGCATTGTGTCAGAGTGACTCGGAGCACCTTTTCTCTTTATTTTACAACAACAGGATCAAGTGAGTTAATCATTTATTCATCACTTAAGACGTAGACAGTGGAAATCCGTTGAGGTGTGTTCCCTTTGCCGTGTGATTATCTGTTCAGATGACTCTTTGCACTACAGGCGTACGACTCTGTCATTATCACAATAATATATTATTGCTGACTGCGATTGTTTTATTTGCAGTCTGAGTCACTTCTTGGTGACCTGCTGTTCAGCTGTGTCTCAGCTCTGTGGTTGGATTCGGATCATTAAATATATTCGGTAAAAGAAAATCATCAGTTGATTTTCTGTAACCGCTTAATCCTAATTAGGGTCACGGGAAGGCTGGCGCCCATCCCAGCCAACTCCGGGCAAGGGCAAAGTACACCCTGGACAGCTTACCAGGCCATCGCAGGGTGGAAACAGCTACTCTTGTCGAAAGTCAGCAATGGTTCTTTTCCATGCCCCTCACCATAGACAGTGAGAGACACGGCCAACCTTTGGTAACCCAGTTAGTTGCACTGGTGGGACAGTGACCACCTTGTGGAGAGTGGGACTCAACCCTCCAACCTTTGGATCAGTGCTCCAGCGCCCTATACCTCTAGACCACCATTGCCCGTAAAAGAAAATATCCCCGTAAACATAGTTACAGCTGCAGTTCTACACAGTAACGTATCAGCAATAATAGAAACAAGACCGGTCAAAGAGTGCAAGCCTCCACCAAGTTCAACAATCCCCCATATGAACCAAACTTTATCCGATCTCACAATGTTAAATGAATCCTTACATGCATTCATTCGTTCATTTTCTGAACCACTAAATCCTAATAAGGGTCGCAGGGAGGCCGGCACCCATCCCAGCCAACTCTGGACGAGGACACAATACACCCTGTACGGTTCCCAGGCTATCGTGGGGCAGAAACAAGCTTAATCCTAATTTGGGTCACGGGGAGGCTGGCACCCATCCCAGCTGACTCCAGGCAAGGGCAGAGTACACCCTGGACAGCTCACAAGGCCATTGCAGGACAGAAACACACTGACAGCAATTTGAATTTTTTAAATTGATTTAAACTCAAAAATCATTGGTAAGCCATAATTTTGTCGGCAGAAGTAGTAATACTGAATAAATCATTCACGACATCACGGAATAAAGTACTATGCTCAGCGCAAAGGGTCGGATGTAGTGGTGTAAATCACACTGTCACCGAACCCTAGAGCAGTGGAGAAGTGTTCTCTGGAGCTCCGCCGGGCAATCTGACAGACAAGTCTGGGGTTGGTGGTTGCCAGGAAAACGGTAGTTTTGGCAGAAGCGTACACTGAGCATGGTCCGCAATGGGCTATTGGGTAATACTTGTTCATGTCTCTGTAAATGCAATGACTATCGTAATAGTACTTCACTTTAATACAATTTCCGTAAGCTCTCAGTTCAGATCGTTGTTAGATACACGTTGAGAGGAACATCTAATGCCAGGATATAATTAGACAATTAGAATTTTAACTTTGATCTTCAAGTCAGACAGAGCAGGCATGTGTCCAGGTACCCATAGCACGTGAAAGGTCAGTAAACTCGGAGATTGTTCCACCAATCTCACGTTAGTTCAATTTCCATAAGCTCTCTCTTTGTGTAAATGTAATAAAGATCATATTATTTCTTGAGCTTTACACCAGAGCCTCGTAGCTCATCAGGTCGGTGCTTATCCCCCGGTGTCCGTAGCGTGAAGCGACCAGGAGTTCAACTCCTCCTGGTTGGGATGCTAGTCCATCGCAGGTTACCTTCCCAGTATATTTTTACTGGTACCCATTTATACTGCCGGGTGAACAGAGGTACATGTGGTTAAGACCTTGCCCAGGGCTCTTAGCACAGTGGGGGTCGAACTGGGATTTGAACACACAAACTTACTTTACTGTAGTACAATTTCTGTGAGATCTCCAATGTCTAGTAATAATAACATGAATATTATATAGCACACACAAACATTTGCACAATTTTCTTACCTATTGAAAAATCGGCACGTCACAGTACCTTCCGAGGTGCTCACATGAAAGCTGATAACTCTTCACACATATTTGGATAATTTGCATTACACAAATTTATTTACTGCAGACTCCCAACAGAAATTCTTACCATTTCTAAGATTCTTTGATAATTGCCTTTATACCGGTTCTGTTGTTCACATTAGTCCTACTGCTGATCTCACGTTGAGGTTTTTGTTTTTGTACCCAATTCTTATTTGTGAGAATTTACAACCACAGCAATGTCATGAAACTGGAATTTCAGGATAGCAGGGTTGTCATTAACCCTTTAACACAATGGCGATGTACAAGATGAGGCATGTTTTCAACCTATCACTCAAAATGCAAGTGTCAAACCAATGACAAGTATTGTCACAGATAATTTATCTGATATAACCAGTTGTTCAGTAGATATTTTGTGCACTGACTTGTACTGCGGGACACAATAACGTAATGTGTCATCATTTTAAGATACAGCGTTAAAGGAAAATAATCAACTTTGGGGTCATTAACTGTCGTTAACTAGTTTCCAGTAACAACAAGCCCTGGAGTGTTTCATCGCCTTCATATGACAATTCTGATTTCTAGGCGTGCCACATTGCATTTTTATTTATTTAAAGTTACACTGTTCTGGAACATTCCCAAGACATATTATATTGCATTCTCATTCTGATCAGATTAAGTCATTAAACAGGTCCATAGTGTGAAAGACAGGTTTATGCATATTAACTCAAGTGTTAGCCAATAAGCTAGATGAATGCTAAATAGCTAGCTGTTGATAAATACAAAAAAAGTTCTGTCTCCTTGTATATTCAAGTTCAACAGTGAAAACTGTTAATATAACAAAGCTGTGTTTTCCAGGTACCTTCATGGAGGAGTCATGGTCCAGGATAAACCCCCAGATTACGTCTAGAACCACAATCGGATCATTGTTTATCCACCAACAGTATTAGTGTGAAGAAATTTATACGAGTTGATTTTCCGGCCATGCATGGCAGGCTCTTGGACTTATTCTTGGTCAACGTGTTGACATGTGGGCTAGAGATATGCATGGCCACCGGAACTATCTACATTCCTCCCATGCTCTTAGAAGCCGGAGTGCAGGAGTGCTTCATGACCATGGTACTCGGTGAGTGAAGAAGGTGTGAGGGTTGTAAATTGTCTGATTTAGCCAAAAAATATCCACTAGTGCAGGGGTTCATCAACACAGTATTAGCATTAGCATGTTTATGCTAAACTTTAGGACATCTCATCTTGACCACATGGAAGCAGGTAGTCCAATACGTAAGCTCAGAGTAACTCTATGTTATGTCACTATGGTTTCCATGCAGAATCTTGAATGTTGTATTCATTTGCATTGTTCCTTGCTGTTCAGGTGTGGGCCCGATACTAGGTTTAATTTGCATCCCTCCACTCGCGTCACTCAGCGATAGATGGAACAGTCATTATGGGCGCCGGCGTCCACTTATCTGGGCCTTGTGTGTCGGTGTGCTCCTCGGCCTGGTGGTAATTCCTCATGCTTCCCAGATCGCCACGCTGTTTTCTAAACAGCATCAACATAGGTATGTTCACTTTGTCTGATAATGTAAATGCTTTACACTGGTAAACCAGCGAAACCTGAAACATTTCAGCATGAATGAAACTTTTGTCATAATTTCACGCCTATTGAGTTTGCACGCCAAGAAGTACATTCATTCATTTCATTCATGTTCTGAACCGCCTAAGCCTCGTTAACCTAATAATCCAAATCACGGGGAGGCTGATGCCCATCTCAGCTGATTCTGGGCGAGGGTGGGGTACACCCTAAATAGGTCGCCAGGCCATTGCAGGGCCGACACTCACACACACACACACACACACACACACACACACACACACACACACACACCTAGGGATGATTTGAAACAGCCAGTCAACCTACTGTGCATGTTTTTGGACTGTGGAGGAAACCTGAATACCCAGAGGAAACCCATACAAGCACGGGGAGAACATGCAAACTCCACACAGAAACACCTGAGCTGGGAATCGAACACAGGACCTTCTTGCTGTGAGGCGAATGTGCTAAACACTACACCACCGTGCTGCCCGCCCAGAATTATATACAGTACTAAATCTCTTTGTTTGTTTTAAGGCTGTGCAAACTCTCATGTATGGAATACATTGTTGGTATCAATTCCATCATTATGACCTTAGTACAAGACCTTCAACGGTGTAAAATGTGGAATTTTTCTTAATAAATATTTTTGCACCCAAAGTGTTCTGCAGCAGATGGTGTGATATTTTGTGGTCAATATTAATTATCTGTACCAGGTTGGAGATTCTGCTCCTGGTGTCTTCCATCTGGATATTGCAGTTCTGCGGTCAGGCCTGCTTCACCCCACTGGAAGCACTGGTGTCCGATCTCTATCCCGGAGAAGAGGCGAGCCATCAGGCGTTCTCAGTCCACTCCATCATGCTTAGCCTGGGAGGATGTATCGGGTATCTGCTCCCATCTGTGGACTGGACAAGTCTGGGTGTAACCTCTTACCTGGGAGGCCAGCAGGCCTTCATCTACACCCTCCTTACATTGATCTTCCTCATCTCGCTCATGACCACAGTCTTGATCTCTGAGGAGAAGACGGCTGGAATGGTGACAGAGTCACCGAGGAGATCTCCAAACATCTACAGCATGTGCTGTTGGTCGTTAGGGTTGCTCTCCAGAGCACAAGTGCTGAAGCGTGTCATAGTCAGCCTGTTCACAGTCATACCCAGACTCTGGTCACTGTGTAGCCACCTTCCCAGGGTGATCTCTAGGCTGTTTGTCGCTGAGTTGTGCAGCTGGATGGCTTTGATGACATTTGAACTCTTTTATACTGACTTTATGGGGGAGAGATTGTATGATGGCATTCCCAGTGCTAAAGCAGGCTCTCCAGAAAGACTTCGCTACGAGGAAGGTATTTCCTTATTTTTATCGCAGTCCATTATAGTGTAACTTTAAATATCATAAAATGATAAACTCTAACATGTAGAAAGGTAATCAGACCAATTCTTCAATTTTATTAGGTGTGCGCATGGCCAGTCTTGGCCTGTTCCTGCAGTGTGTGACCTCGGTGGCCTTTTCTATATTGATGGAGCGGATGGTGGCATGCGTTGGTGCACGTGTACTCTATCTGAGTAGCTTGGTTCTGCTGGCATTGAGCACTGCTGTAATAGCAGTCTCCAAGAACATCATCCTGGTGACTGTGATGGCGGCGTTGACGGGCTCCACCTTCTGTACTCTGCAGATCCTCCCGTACACACTTACCTGTCTCTATCACTCAGACCAGCAGGTGAGCTGTTGGGAAAAACGGTCAGAGCAGAATACGCACCTTGCTAACATGGAATGATTAATTTACATTTAATCTTGTTTATTTTGCAAATGTGGTTTTATTTCGTTCATACCTGCATCTTCGGGTGATAGCATGTTGATAGACACCTGCATATGTTTTATCACCTGATCACATATCATTCACCTGATTTTCTATAACTTTTCCATACATATTATGACACTCATTTTTCTCTCTCAGGTGTTCTTTTCCAGTCCCAGAATCAAACTGCCATCCAGGGGGGGGGACCTGGTTGAATCGACTCATAAGCAGGGTTCTTCCATGCACCAAAGCACAAAGCCTTCTACCACCAAACCAGTTGTTTCCCCAACACTTAATTCCCGTGTTTCCCTTGATGTGGATGTATTGCCCAGCTCGTACCAGCCTCAAAGAGGAATGTGTCTGGACATGGCCATCCTGGACAGTGCATATCTCCTCTCGCAGGTTATACCTTCCCTTTTCATAGGCTCCTTTGTGCAGTTTTTCAGCAGCGTCACAGTCTACATGTTGTGTGCGTCAGTCCTCAGCCTGCTCGCTATCATCTTTTCCCGCAGAATTGTCTTCACTCGGCAAGAAATGGAAATGCTATAATGACTCATGTGTAGTCTGGCAGAGTCTATAGCTTATATATTTATTCAAATAAATAATCACATCTTGTGCAGATATTTGCAATCGCCCTTAAATATGTGTAAGATCCAAATAGACATAAGTGCCATAACACAGAGGTTTACATCTCTTGTCATCAGAATCAGAATACTTTGTTGATCCTGGAGGAAACTGTGTGGATAATTCTAAAGACATTCTGGCCAGTCTCAGTGTCTTCCAAAGGAATTCTCACCAAACTCATTCACACTAAAATCAATTCTGATCAATCTCACAAATTCCAAAAGGAATTCTGACCTATTTTACCCACTATCAAAGAAATTCTTACCAATTCAACCCACTCCCAGAGGAATTCTTACCAATTTGACCCAATCCAAAGGAATTCTTAACAATCCGATCCACTGCCAAAGGAATTCTTACCAATCCAATGCACTCCCAAAGCAATTTTTACCAATCCAACCCACTCTCAAAGGAATTCTTACCAATCTGACCCAATCCCAAAGCATTTCTTACCAATCCAATGCACTCCCAAAGCAATTCTTACCAATCCAACCCACTCCCAAAGGAATTCTTACCAATCAGACCCAATCCCAAAGCAATTCTTACCAATCCAACCCACTGCCAAAGGAATTCTTACCAATCTGCCCAATCCCAAAGCAATTCTTACCAATCCAACCCACTGCCAAAGGAATTCTTACCAATCTGCCCAATCCCAAAGCAATTCTTACCAATCCAACCCACTCCCAAAGCAATTCTTACCAATCCAACCCACTGCCAAAGGAATTCTTACCAATCTGCCCAATCCCAAAGCAATTCTTACCAATTCAACCCACTCCCAAAGCAATTCTTTCCAATCCAACCCACTGCCAAAGGAATTCTTACCAATCTGCCCAATCCCAAAGCAATTCTTACCAATCCAACCCACTCCCAAAGCAATTCTTACCAATCCAACCCACTGCCAAAGCAATTCTTACCAATCCAACCCACTCCCAAAGCAATTCTTACCAATTCAACCCACTACCAAAGGAATTCTTACCAATTTGACACAATTCCAAAGGAATTTTGAACAATCCGATCGACTGCCTAAGGAATTCTTACAAATCCAATCCACTGTCAAACTAATTTTGACCAAACTCTTTCACTCTAAAATGAATTTTAACTGATCTCAGACATCTCTAAGAAATTCTCACCAATCATTCCTACTCCCAAATTAATTCTGACCAAACTCACAAACTCCTAAAGGAATTCTCGCCGATCTTATCCCTTTACCAAAAAATATTTCCTGAAAGAATTTTGGCCAATCTTGCCAAATCCTGAGGAATTTCCAACCAGGATTGTAGTAATTTCTTATTCTACGTTTACACTCGGACTACCAGGACATGTGTTCATTATGTCACTGTGTAATTTGTTGTGTAGTTTGTCTCTTCTGACAATGTAGCAACTGCTATTATTGTCTTTTGTGGGATTTTTTATTCCAATGAGAACAATAGTAGCTGTATAAGCTAGCTAAACACAGTCATTTTTTGTCACCTGCTCATTTGAATATTCTGTAATTATTAGTTTAAGTTCATTTTATTCACAAGCATTTTGTGAAATACTTCTATAACTTATTTGACTGTATAATGTATTTATTTGGCTTTGTGTCATTCAATATTTATGGTCTGGTTTTTGTTGGTTTATTTGTTTGTTTTAATTTTGCATGTTGATACTGGATATTGAATTTTGTTCTGTTACTGAATGTGGTGTGAAGAGATGAAACGAAATAATTATGTTAAAACATTAATAAACAAAAGGGTTCAGAAATAATCTTTGCATGAGTCATTAGTCAGCGTCTATGATGCCTCAGTTTCCATATTGGATTTGAATTCCAATTCACTAATTCAAAAACCCAATCACAATTTTTGGTGACAATGTTTTGAGTGTGTAGCTACACAAGACTTTTAATCACCGACTGGACATGCATTTTATAATGTCTCACATGGGCCGCGGGCATTGCCCCCTTTACTGAACTAGCCTAAGCAATGAGGTTCAGATGTTCCTCTCCCCAGCCACTTCCTCCAGCTCTTCCAGGGGGACACCGAGGCGTTCCCAGACTGGTCGAGAGACATAATCCTTCCAGTGTTTTCTAGGTCGACCCTGGGGTCTCCTCTCAGTTGGACATGCCTGAAACACCGCACCAGGGAGGCATTGGGGATGGATTCTAACCAGATGCCAGAGCCACCTCAACTGGCTCCTCTCAATGCGGAGGAGCAGTGGTTCTACTCCAAGCTCCTCCCGGATGGCTGAGCTTTTCACCTTGTCTCTAAGGGAAAGCCCCGCCACCCGGCGAAGCAAGCTCATTTCAGCCACTTGTATCTGCAATCTTGTTCTTTCGGTCACCACCGAAAGCTCGTGACCATAGGTGAGGGTTAGAACGTATATCAACTGGTAAATTGAGAGCTTTGCTTTGCGGCTTAGCTCCATCTTCACCGCAACGGACCGGTACAGGCTCCTCTTTATGGCAGAGGCTCCAGCAATCCCCCTGTCGATTTTCAGCTCCATCCTTCCGTCGCTTATCAACAAGACCCTGACATACTTGAACTCCTCCACTTGGGGCAGGACCTCATTCCATACCAAGAGGGTGCATTCGACCCTTGAAGCGCCACCTTATCATGGTAGTGGGGTTTACAGCTCATAACCATTCGACCCATTCGAGCTAGGTTATTGAGAGCATTATGCCCCTGGTCGGGTCAGCAAAGGCAAAAAGGTCTGAAAAAACCCAAGGCAAAATGGTTCTAGGTGAAGGTCCAGACCCTTTTGGACAAATTTAAAAGGACACAATTTACCTTGCCTGAACCGGGGTCAAATGAGTCCTTGGGGGAGGACCTTGGGGGAGAGGCTTGAAGGTGAGCTCCCGGTGGTCAGGCTTCTGCCCTTGGAGTCTGGTCGGGCCCAGCCCGAAAAGGAGAGTCGATGACATGGGTTCTGTCAGACTGCTCCTCAGCTACTGACTCTGACTCTTGGGACATGGAAGTCACCTCTCTGGTGGGGAAGGAGCCTGAGCTGGTGTGTGAGGTGGAGAGATGCTGATTAGATATAGTTGGACTCATCTCAACGCACAGCTTGGGCTGTGGAACCCCCATCTCGAGAGAGGCTGGACCTTATTCCAACAGTATACGTTATATTAATTTAGATTTACTTGAAAAGCTCCATTACGTCAGTGACTATACAGAATATTGAATTATAGGCTTAATATTTTGATCATTTTGTCTCCGTCATAAGAGTCCAGCTGGGGGATTTGTGCTTCTCATAACTTTTAAAGTATAAAATTTAAACACCAATCTGAATTCAAGAGTTTTATGTTTCTCAAAATAGTGCCGCACACTAAAATTTGAGTAGCACTCAATGCTAAGCATAATTACAGTTAAAAATACCATTACATAATAAAACTTTAATTACATAATTAAAGTTAAAAATACCATTTTACTGGAAATTTACCAACGTATTTGAGGGAAATATTAATATTCCTCACATTATAATGCTGTTTATTTTGCATTACTGTCTTCATGTTGTCTGCAAGAGAGACCACAACAAAGTATTTCATGAAATAATAGCCTTGCTCTTGAGGATCATGTTTCCCAGTTACTGAGCAACAGTGATCAAGGTCCTTTTTATTTCACAATCAAGAATTTACAAGATAATGCACCAATAAACTTTAAAACATAAAAAATAAGCAAATACTCCATTCTTAAATTACTACATTTTGGGGAGGAGGGGTCTGTATATTTTTTAACCCGATCAGCCAATTATTTTCTGAATGGCTGAAGCCAACCATAGCCGACACACTGCGACGGCAAGGTACACCCTGAACAGCTTACCAGACCATCACAGAGCCGGGGCCAACCCACACAACCAATCACATTCACACCTACAGGCAATTTAGAACAACTTATTAGTGTATTGTGGCTGTATTTGGACTGTGGGAGGAAACTGAAGTACCTGGAAGAAACCCACTCAAGCACAAGAGCATGCGGACTACATACAGAAAGGCCCGAGCCCGGGTCTTAAACCCAGGACCTTCTAGTGAGGTAGACGTGCTAACCACTACATCACTGTGCTGCCCCATTTTTAATTGTTTAACTAATTATATGTTTCCAAATTTAGATTAAATAATTAAATGTATGTTATTGTATGCAAAATGTATTACGACAAAAAATATTTCAGATCATTAGATATTTGCATTAAAATGTATTATTATTATTATTATTATTAGTACTACTACTACTACTACTAATAATAATAATAATAATTAAAAAAAATAATAATTATTATAATAAACACATTATTATTATTATTATTATTTTATTTATTTATTTTTTTATAATAATAAATTTTATAATCGCTGATCCTAATGTTGGGGGTTCAAGCCCCACTCTCCACAGGTTGTGTGTGTCCCCCCCCCCCCCCCCCCCTAGTGCAGCTAACTGGGTTATCAAAGGCCTGCCATATCTCTCACGGTCTATGGTGGAAGGTTCATGTAAAGGAACCATTGCTGACTTTCGACAAGAGGAGCATGTTTCTGCCCTGCGATGGCCTGGTAAGCTGTCCAGGGTGTACTGTGCCCTCACCCAGAGTCCGCTGGGATGGGCGCCAGGCTCCCCGTGACCCTAATTAGGATTAAGTGGTTCATGAAAATGAACGAACGAACATTTCATTCCCTCATTTTCTAAACCTCTTAATCTTCAGAAGACTGGTGAGCATCTCAACCGACTCTGGGTGAGGGCTGGGAACATCCTGGACAGCGTGCCAGGCCATGGCAGGGCCAACACTCACACAATCATTCAGACTCACACCTCGGGGTGATTTGGAACAGCCAATTAACCTACTGTGCATGTTTTTGGACTGTGGGAGAAAACCGTAGTACCTGGCGCGAGCACGGGGAGAACATACAAACTCCACACAGGAACACCAGAGCTGGGGATCAAACCCAGGGCCTTCTTGCTGTGAGGCGGGTGTCTCATATTTATCATGATTGCGTGTGGAAATGAGGTATAATTTTGAAAGAAAAAAAAAAACTAGTAAATATACTATATTTTCACAATCGACTGTGTCTGTAGATACAACAAAACAATTATTTTACTGATCTCCTCACACAAGGGACAGCTCATGGACCTCGATTTGATAGAATAAGTGTTAATTATCTTTGCAGAGAGAACACATCACAAAATACAAGTGCACAACAGGACAGTTGATGTTCTTTTAATGTCGTTTTTTTTTTTTTTTTTGACCGAGTGGTCCAAAACGCCCAGGATTGCTGTGGTGTTCCTAATAAAGTGGCCAGGGAGTGTATTTGTCCACGCATGCGTGTCTTGCTGGCTCTGTTTTCAATGTGGCCTGGCCTCGTGCTTTCGCCCTGGCTTTCCTCAAAATAAATAATGCATGAAGTGTGGCGGCGGAACCAATCAGAAGCATCATCCCAAGGCGAGCCTCCGAAAGACCAGCCAGTCAAAGTGAAGGAACCGGATCCTTGTTGTCATGTGACTGGAGGCCTCCGAGAAAATGCCAACATGGAACCGAGGCAAGGACGAGATCTTAAACTCCAATCGTAAGAGAACGGAACCAAAGTCCAAACCAACTTGCGTTTAATTACACACCAGAAACCTCCATCCGTCTCCGTTTTGAGGTAAATAACAGAAATTAGCCGTTTTTAACAGTTAAATGTTTAAGGTTTAAAGTCGCACGCGGGCTGTAGGGAAAGGAGCGCTTCTCGATGACCCTGCGTAGAAAATACGCAGATTATTAATTTTTTTCTTTTCTTTTTTTTTAGGCATGCTTTTTTTTCTGCTGCGACACGTGCGTGGGGTCGTTCTGATATTATTTGCTTAGAAAACCGTGATCTAACTCTGTATTTCTGATGAGTTCCATCACCATATTTGCGTAAACGACCTGCGAATCCACAGCGCTGCTGCACATTTACGTAATTCGTATTGTGTCTGCGCACATTTTGCGCAGAACAGACTTTCAAAAAGTAGTTATTTTAACAAGGAAAAGTGTTTCACGGCTTTTAAGAGTCTCAGAGATTTAATATTCAAAGTGGATCACATGTTTTTAGGGTTGATTTGACGTTTATAATCAATAATTACCTCCAGATTGTTTTTTGAAACAATAAAATATGACAACATGTACTGAGATCCTTCAAGCTGAAACATATGATGACGTTGTGCATGTAGCTCCGCCCCCATGGCTTATTCAACGCAGACTGCGAAATTAATGGCACCCTCATCTCAGTCGATCTGTGCAAACACACAGTGTAAAACACTTTGTGCCTATAATGTTCATTCATTTTTTTAAACTGCTTAATCCTAATTAGGGTTGCAGGGAGGCTGGTGCCCATCTTGGCCAACTCTAGGTCAGGGTGGGGTACACCCTGGGCACCTGGCCAGGTCATCCCAGGGCCAACACTAACATGACCCTGTTCACACCTAGTGGCAATTGGAAACAGCCATTTAAGCTACTGTGCATGTTTATTGGACTGTGGGAGGAAACCAGAGTACCCCGAGGAACCCCACGTAAGCACGGGGAGAACATGCAAACTGCACACTGAACTGCGCTGAGCCGGGAATCAAACCCAGGACCTTCTTGTTGACGAGAATGTGCCAACCACTATGCCATTGTACCGCCCACTAATAAAGTTGTTTTACTATATTATAGACTGAGTTTATTTTAAAGTTAAAGATAGTAAAAATATGAATGAATAATAATAATTATTATTATAATTTTTTTCTGAATATTTTAATTCAGATTTTTGTGTTAGTGCAATTTTAAATAATGCAATTTAAAAAAAAATAAATAAATAAGCTGACAAAGTTATATGGTAGATATGAGCTTGTTCACCTCAAGGCAAGCATGTCCTGGGTTCAAGTCCTGGGCTCGGCAAGGACGATTCTGTGTGGATTTGGCATGTTCTCCCCATGCTTGTTCCTAATTGCTTCTAGGTGTGTGTGTGTGTGTGTGTGTGTGTGTGTTGACCCTGTTGTGGACTGATGATTTATTCAGGATGTACTCTGCCTTCTGAACCACACTTTGTCTGGACCTTCACCCAGGACCTGTTTGTCTTGGGTGACCCTACCAGGGGCATTATGCCCCTGACAACATAGCTCCTAGGATCATTAGGTCATACAACCCCCTCCACCATGATAAGGCGGCGATTCAAGGAGGAGTTCAGAAGACCCGTGGAGAAGGACAACTCTTATTTCAAACCCGGTCAGATGGAGCTCGTTAGCCTCGTCAGGCAGTTCATCTAGGACAAGGACAAGTCTAATATAAAACCTACGACCCGAGGACCTCGCTGTTATTGTCCTAGCATGCTTGGCTATAGCAGTTGAACCACGGGTGTAAAGGGTGGGGCCAGTACTGCGCACACTGAACTCCACCTAGAATTTTCAATTGCGCAGCCGAGAGGGACACATCCACGTCCTCTACGTGGACAGCCTCCTCTATAGATCTTCATTCGCGAAGCCAAGCCAAAGGAGACTCTGCCTTCACACCGACTTGGCTGAGATGGGCTCCAGCCT
Source organism: Plotosus lineatus (assembly GCA_024760905.1). Classification (NCBI taxonomy): domain Eukaryota; kingdom Metazoa; phylum Chordata; class Actinopteri; order Siluriformes; family Plotosidae; genus Plotosus; species Plotosus lineatus. Next base: position 3,990,279 of record CM045732.1, read on the forward strand.
CTACTCTATCCCAATAGTATAAAGTGGTTCAGCGAATATATGAATGAATGTAAGAATGAATTATTAGATGATACAATTATAAGGTTTAAATTTTATTTATATCTGTTATAATTTTTTTTCCTCTTTTGCTCAAGGTGTATTAAAGCGAGGGCTCTGTGGTGATCCTCTCCCTCTGTCAGTCATCTGCCTTTATTTCGATCCGGACTGCAATAAATGGTTTCACTAAGCGATAAACCAGTGGCCCTTGCAAATGACTCACTTCTGCTGCTCACACTGCCCTGCATGGAGGCGGGGGGCAGTGAGGGGGGCAGTGAAGGGGGCAGTTCGGCCTCCTGCTCCAGCCCTGAGACGGGTGACACGGCCGCCGGTCTGGGTGAAGAAGAGGATGATGAAGAAGAGGAGGAAGATGGACTCTTGGACTTTGATTTCACTGTAGACAAGGAGGAAGTTTCCAAGTTTCCTGATTTAACGCTTGAGGACATTGAGGAATTCTTGATGGAGAAGATGGAGCATGCCGAAAAGGGCCTCATCATTCCAGAAGCAAACACGGAGCAGGATGTTAAGAATGACACACCTTTATCTGAGTCTGATAGTCAGCTGACCATTACAGCAGTCAAATCTTCTACCGAAACCCCCACTACTCAAACCGCTAGCGCTACGGCTAGCTCTGCTCCAGTGTTAGTTGGAGCTCCAGTTGTTCTACAGATTCAACCTGTGCAGATCAACCAGCCACTTCCACAAACGAATCCTCCTGCCAACGGATTGCGGGTGGCTCACCTGGTGCTGGGTGTCCAGGGTGGGCAGAACGTCGCTGTGCTCTACCCTTCGATGCCCTCCGCGACTGTGCTGCCTGTTGTCGGTGAAACTGGATGCCAAGACCAAAAATATGTGAAGATTGCCCCATTGCCCATCACTTTTAGGACCCTTGGCATAGCAGGGACCAGCTTGGTTAAAGCCATCCCTCCACGCCCGCCCCGTCCCTCCACGGAAAACCTGCGCGTACACAAGTGTTCCCATCCAGGGTGCGAGAAGATGTACACCAAGAGCAGCCACCTGAAGGCCCATTTCCGCAGACACACAGGTGAAAAGCCGTACCTGTGCAGCTGGCCAGATTGCGGCTGGAGGTGAGGTTTAGCACATTTCTCAATTTTTAAAAAGTGTCTTTTTTTTTTAAACGTGAATATAAGTCTATGTTTATCATATGTTAGTTTGTTTTCTAAATTTAGTTCATGTCCTGTTTGTTTCATTTTTTTTCTTTATTTGTTTGTTTAAATTAAAAATAGTTTAATAAATACGTTTTTTGTCAAAAAATCAGCCCTATTTATTTATTAATTTATTAACTTATTTATTTAGTTCGATATTTCAAATAAATAATCTCTATGCATTTATTATTAATTTAAATAAACAAATAACATTTTTTAATGAATTAAACAAATAGATTTATTTGAAAACAAATAAATTAGCTTGATTTATTTACTTATAAATATGTTGACTAATTATTTTTTGTATTTGTTTATTTTTAAATAAATTGTCTTTTTGTTAATGTAACAGTTTATCAAACTATCTATTGACAATATTTATGTATTTATTTATAATAGATAATGTTTTTGTTGTTAAAATGTATTCTAAAATCATACAATTTCGTATCGAGAGATTATATAGTTTATTAAATTATGTATCATTTAAAAAAAAAAATAATAATAATTAATTAATTAGAAAAAAAAAATCACTATTTCCCCTCCTTGAATCGCCACCTTATTGTGGAGGGGTTTACTTGTCCTAATGAACCAGGGAGCTATGTTGTTGGGGGCTTTATGTCCCTGGTAGGGTCACCCAAGGCAAGCAGGTCCTAGGTGAAGGTCCAGACTAAGTGCGGTTCAGAAGACCTCTGTGAGAGAAACAAATAGAAGGACTCGGTTTCCTTTGCCCGGATATAGATTACCGGGTTGCCCCATGGAGCCAGGTTTGGGGGGGGGATCAAAGGTGAGCACCTAGTCGCCAGACTTCTGCCCGTGTGTGTTTTTGAATTGGAAGGACCCTGAGCGGGTGTGCCAGGTTGAGAGATACTGTCTAGATATAATTGGACTCACCTTACCCAGGAAATTCAGGACCTGTCGTTTCAGGAGTACTGGAGAGGAAGATCCAATCAATGGTTGAAATTTGAATTCGGGAGGATCAATGGAGTTTTCGTCCTGGCCGCAGCACACTTCACCAGCTATATCCACTCTACAACAGACTGGAGGGGGTGTGGGAGTTTGTTGGGAGTTTGTCCAACCTGTCCGCATGTGCTTTGTGGACTTGGAGAAGGTTTTCCACCATGTCCCTCATGCTTCATGTGCCCTGTTTCTACAGGCCGTTCGGCCTCTGTACTGCCAGAGCTGGAGCTTCATTCGCATTGGTAACATTCTGAATTTGTTTCCAGTGGAGGTTGGTCTCTGCCAAGGCTGCCATTTGTTACCGGTTCTGTTCATAATATTTATAGATAGAATTTCTAGGCACAGCCACGGCGTTGAGGGTTCTGATTTTGTGACTCTAGGGTCTCGTCTCTGCTTTTTGCGAATACCCTTTTGGCTTCATCGAGCCGGGACCTTCAGCTCTTGCTGGAGTGATTCAGAATCAGTGGAGGAGTTCAAGTATCTCAGGGACTTATTCACGAGTGAGGGAAGAGTGGAACAGAAAACCGACAAGCAGATCGCTGCAGCCTCTGCTGTAAAGCAGATTTTGTACCGGTCCGTCGTGGTGAAGCGGGAGCTGAGCCGGAAGGCAAAGATCTCACTTTACCAGTTGATTTGCATTCCTACCCTCACCTATGATCACGAGGTTTGTGTACTGACCAATAGAACAAGATCGTAGATACAAGTGGCTGGAATGAGCTTAATTTGCAGGGTGGCGGGGCTCTCCCTTAGAGACAGGGTGAGCGGTCCGGTCATCCGTGTGACACTCGGTGTAGAACCGCTGCTCCTCCGCGAGGAGAGGGTCCATTTGAGGCGACTCGGTCATTTAATTAAAACCCCTCCTGAACGCCTCCCTGGTGTCCACAGTGTGTTGATTCAATTGATATTTTCAAGAATAATTGAGGAGATAAAAATAATAAATACTGAATGCAGAGATGGTGAAAAAAATTGTAGATAATTACTTTTTAGATCACAAAATGTATTTCTCTCTTCAGGAATATGTTTCATATGCTTTACTTACTTTTTTTTTTTTTTTTTTTAAACCTTGCTATTCTTGTAGGTTCTCTCGGTCGGATGAATTATCCCGTCACCGTCGCTCGCATTCGGGAGTGAAGCCTTACAAATGCACCATGTGCGACAAGAAATTCGCCAGGAGTGACCATCTTTCCAAACACACCAAGGTGCACAGGAGCCCGCGCGCCAGCAGACTGGCCAGACCGAGCGTCTGAATCAGTCCTGCGCGTTCGTCTACTCCACCCGGAAGATCGGCATGTCCAGCCACTCTTCCCGTTTCTATTCGATCCTTAACCCCTTCCATTCTTCCTTCCTCTACTTCCTCCTCTTGCTTGGTTTTCTCCAGATCTGTGCTATTCACGGTGCTAACGTCGGCTAACTTGAACCTCAGGGATGTGATTGTTCAGCCTCCGAAGCAGATTTTGCGCCGCTGCACACTTCTCACAACCCGTGTACAATAGAATACAATACACTCTCTGTTTAAATCAGATCTGGGAGAGATTTCCAGTGCAAAAAGAAAAAACAAACAAAAGAGGATAAGCACGGTGCTAAAGTGGTTAATTTTGTGAATATTCCCATGTAATCTGAATTGGAAAGACTTCTTATGGAGTCCAAGTGCGAGCATGTCTCTGGACTGCCTTCCATACGTACACGTAAAACAGAATCCTTCCTCAGCTTCATATATACCTGCTTATAAAGGTGAAGGAAAAAAAAACGATATGTATGCTAACACCGAGCGCTAATCCTGATTACGCACTGCAGTGTCAGCTTGGATTGGATAATGTTTCGCGTTCTACTATCATGGAATAGTATCTAATGTATAGCACTTAAGGTAAGGTCTAAAATTTCCTGCCTCTGAAAAATCAATGCAAGGTGAAGTGTGATTGTTTTTGTACCTTGATGTAACTTTTTTTTTTTTTTTTTTTTTTTTTTTTACACTAATGCCTGATGTTACTGACTTTACTTCCCTTTTATCCATTGTTGTTATTTTTACACCCCTCTGTCCACTTTAAGGCCCAATCACATCTCTGTTCATGCTATCGTGCATATATCCTGTGCCTCACATCTCTTTCAGATTGCTGAGAGAGGCTAATGCCAAACCCTAGATCCCAGTTATCAGTGGGATTCGTGGCGTACGACACTCAACATTTTAAGGAATTATCGCTTACGTACTGTAAAGAAAGAAAAAACTCATAAGCTAAGGAAGAGGGATGCATCGATACTGATACCGCGATCGGGTATCAGGTATCAGTCTGATACCGCATGTATTTATTTGTATTGCGTGGACGTGACGTGAAAGTGATGTTAGTATTGACGGGAACTGATGTCTTCGGTTGACCTGGAGGTATTTCACAGTTAAGCTGCGGTTCTATTTGTACGATATGAGTGACCTGATCAAACACGTAACAATTAGGACACTCTTGCTAGTAAATGCGAAGCAGGTTAAAACAAAACAAAACAAAAAAAAAAAAATAGTGATGCGGCTCACGGAAAATAGGCTAAATACGCACAAGCCTTTAATCGTCATGGCGATCGTATGCAAATTTCGCTGAGTTTTAAGTCAGACGTTTCATGATTTGTAAACATTCCACAAGTTAACTGTTTATAGCTGCACACCGCCGAGAAATTATAAATACTGTACCTTAGAGAACCTGGTACAGCGTCGATCGGATTATTTTATTTTTTATTTTTTTGAGTTGTGAACAGTGTGTTCGTCCATATGTACAGTAGGGTCTCATTAATATGTGCATGTCAAGCTATATATACAGACGCTCCCTCACTTATGACGATTCGTTTTATGAACATTCAGAGATACGAACATCCGGTCCAACGTTGAGAGTGTAAGTGAACTGGAATTAAAGAACAAGTAGTAATAGAAATGGAATAAAACCTATAGAAAGATATATTGTAAATATAAGTATGAAATATGATTAAACATTATCCTGAGGTACACTTAATACTAGGCTCCGGCAGAGGGGCGTGGCTGACACGTGCTTTATACCGATAT
>CM045732.1:3997974-4047974 GCA_024760905.1 Plotosus lineatus
GTGTGTGTGTGTATGTTTGCTAATATGTGGGTGTGACTGCTTTTGTGTGGGGAGCAAATGCTGCCAGGGATGAAAGCAGAATGGCATCGTATTGCTCTCAAAGGGCTAAAGTTTGAAAAAAAAACTTGCTTTATTTTGTGATGCCCATGTTACAAATTTGGAACCCAAGGCCTGAGCGCATATAAATCGAGATTCTTCTGTACATTGGTCTCTTCGTCCGTATGTGTTCCCGTACGAAGTCTGTGGTGGTGGCCCTCATGCTGGTATATACGTGTCATAATGGGAATGCGTGTCTGACTGATGCTAATGTTAGGATTTTTAAACGGTGTAAACGGAGTTCTGTGCCATGTGCGGTTAGCGGCTTCGTTAAACTCCTACTGCCTTGGAATGCATTACTCATTATAATAGAAAGGCTTTTGAGCCAATCACATTTGAGGAAGAGCGTGATGTCTCTGGCGCATATACCGTGTTTATGAAATCTTATAGTTTCACACTTTCAGACAGTATCAAAAACTATTGCGAGGGGGTGGTCATAACATGATGGATGCATGACATCATGCCATCAATGGCATCATCAAAACAAATCCACATTTAAACGTTATATCAGAAAGGAATTTTTTCCAGAGCCCCACTTTTAGGCAGTGTTTTGGATCTTTACGTTATCATTCACACGATAATTCAAAGAACAGACACAACGCATTGATGTTCTCTCCGAAAGTAAACAAAGATGGCTGCTTTGAATATTTCATCTGCTGTACTGATCACCGAAACAGTAAACGGACCCATAGTTTGCGTCTCTAGCCATATTTCCGCGTGCTGCGTCACATCAGACATGCTTCCAAAGCTGGCGGAGTGAATTAACAGTTGTTAGCGTCGGTGATGTGTTCCGAACGACAATCAGCCTCTAGTGTCAGTCACAAGGTGTTTGGATGCAGTTAAAACAAAAAAAAGTAATGTATGTACAAAGTAAGTTAGTAATGCTGTACAGAAGCGCTTTGCATTGCGACTCTTCCCGCCACAACACTTCTCCTTATAAGCTAAATAATGTAGCTAGCGAAAGCACTTAGTTTAAATTCATGCAGCTGTTACGTAACATTGTAAAGAAGGCGCTTCGTAGCCTAAAACACAAACACTTAAAACTCACGTGTCAATGATTCTAAATCACTGGTATGTGTAGTATCAGTATCCGTATCGGTAGTATTAGCTTTTTTTTTTTTTTTTTTGGGGGGGGGGGGGGTATCGATGCATCCTTGTTAGGGACAGTAAATAAAAACTTGAGGTTTCTTATAAGCTACATTTACGAACTGTATTGTGTTTCAGTCCATCAGGATTCACCAGACGAATGTTTAGTAAATATTTACACGTCTCAGTATCAAAGTGAAGCTGTTTCCTGATGATTGTAAATCATAAATCAGTGAAGTTTTTTTTTTTTTTTTTTTTTTTTTTTTTTTTTTTTTTTTTTTTTTTTAAAAGTCCGTCCTTCAAGTTTCGTTATTTTAAAGAGAGATTAAAGAAGCGTGGTTTATAAAGCTTCTTCACGTTTGCCTTTGCCTTTTTTAATATATATATATATATATATATGTATATGTATTAAACCTTTTGGCGTTTCAATTTTTTCTTGTAGCTGTTTAGAGAAGTCATGAACACAAAGGCGTGTCACTGGTCAATTTCGAGCTTTAGCGCTTATACATCTGTATATTCAATGACACATCACGGTGATGGAGGTGCTCACATAATGAGGATGCTTTTTTATTTTAAATTTTAAGGTTCTGTTTCAATACTGTATTTAATACGCCCTCGTAAAACTTGCCCTTGTTGTTTTTTTCTTGAATGGAATTTCCGGAAGGCAATGTGATTGACACCGGTAGGTCCTGAAGTCAAGGCATTCTCTCACAAATTTATTTTTAAATTAAAAAAAAAAAAAAAAAAATATCAAACAAGAGCAATTGGACCGCACAAACCTTTGCCAAGCTGGGAACCCCCACCACCACCCCCATTCCTACCCCACCCCACCCCCTCCTCGAAAACGCATAGCACTCTGTGAATATCACACTTCCAAAAAGTCATCCAATGTTCAGAATGTAAATAAAGACTCGTAAAAAATTTCCCGGGTCCAGAAATTGAACTGGATTCTTTCCAAAATCTAAAGACGTGTTCGTTGAGCCGTAGTTCGACTGTTAGAAGAAAAAGAAGAAAAACACTACAGCTAATCATTAGCGCCGAGAATCCCCCAAATGCAAAGCCTCTGTTAGAGTATTACCTCATCTCGACTGTTACAAAGCTCTAACACTGAAGACTCCTTCCTTCTTCCATAAATTCTAAATACACATCTTCTCACACTTATATTTTTTCCAGGAGGAATTTTGGGATTTTGGGATTTCCCAGTCCCCAGTCGGAAATATTAATAAGAATTGATGTAGAATTTGATGTCGAAAATCAAAGGAACCTCAGCAACGTGACCTCAACATCCACGATGGCTGTCCTGCAGATTACCAGCACGAAAGTTGTATTAGTTTACAGTTTATTAGCGCTTCTGTCTTAATTACGTCTCATTTAAGCGTACAGGTGGTGCTATCTGATGTCTACCTGTGGACACGTTGCTACGGTGTTTCTATGCATAAAATTCCACATCATGCATTATTGTGGACTGGTCATGCTAACACTGGCCAACCATGGCTAGAAATGGCTAGTTTTGATTTTTTTTTTTTTCTGTTTTGTTATACTGGAGACACGCATTTCAGCTTGATGTCATTCTCAGCTCAAACTTCGTAACATCATACGCACGTTTTTTCATGCTGTGACTTAAAAATAAATAAATAAATAAAATGTTATTACTGCTGGAAAACATCAAGTCAGTGTCTTGATCCAGCGTTGTGTTGCCTCGCGTTGCAAAAAAAGCTTGATTTCGCAACTTTGAATCAAGTGAGGTTGTACGTTGGTACTCGTGGCGTCAGCCATTGACGTGATGGTCGTCAACGATGAAAGGAACAAGCTGACGTGGAAAAATGATGAGAATCTGCTCAAAATGGGTGAGGTGTTTGCTACTTTAAAGTGCCTTCTGTTTGCTTTTGTCATGTCGTCTCACTTCTCTCACCGTCATTTACGAACCTGAAAAGCCTGTTAAAGGTTTATTTCATTGACTGAGCTTTCGGTGCTGGAGTCTGTCCCAGCGTGTTGGACATGCCAGAGAAAAGTCAAACATAGACACCGATATCCCAGCGTTAGCAGAACGCTGACCGTCAGCGACATAAATCTTCTTTACTTTTCGGCTGTTCCCTTCAGGGGTCGCCACAGCGAATCACCTGCCTCCGTCTTCATGGAAGTCATATTAATGATTCGCACGTTTGATTTGGCAAAGGTTTTCACGTCAGAAGCCCTTCCTGACACAACCCTTTAGTAAGGGACGGAAACATGCTGATGGCTTTGCAGCTCCTCTTTACGAAGGTCAGCAAAGATTCTTTTACATGAACCTCCCACCATAGACCGTGAGCGACATGGCCCGCCTTTGATAACCCAGTTATCTGCACTGGGGGGGGACAGTGACAACCTTGTGGAGAGTGGGACTTGAACCCCCAAACCTTACAATCAGCAATTCGGCACGTTTACTACCGGGCCACCACTGCCCCACGGGTGTGATGCAAATCTATCCATGGAATCCCCCCCCCCCCCCCCCCCTTAACGTGACGTATTTATTACCGTTTTTATTTTTTTTGTAAACGTAACATTTCTGAGAGGATTTTCCACGGTATAATATCCCGGCCTTATCTTTCACTCCTTTGCACTTTAACTCGCGTGAAAAAGATTTTAAATTCTAAAATTCCACGCTAACTGAACTTCGAATGAACTGCAAAAGCCTCGCTCTTCTCTTTTTACCGTTATCTGTCCGTTTTCACATTTGTAACTCTGGTCAATTACAAAAAGTGCTCAAATATAGCAAGTTTGTAAACTTTTGACTGACGATGAATAAAAGATTTAAAGTTCTACAATCAAACTCGATTTTGTGTCGCAGGTTCGTGCACAAATCTCGAAGACAATGAGGACTTTTTAAATACAGTACTGAAACACATCCTCTTTATTTTCCTCTTCTTTTTGGGAGGTGGTTTTTTATTTCAATATCTGGCCATCACCCCCCCCCCCATCTCATTCATTCTCTCTCTCTCTCTCTCTCTCTTTATCTCTGTCTCACTTGCTCTCTCTCTCTCTCTCTCTCTATGTCTCCCTCTCCCTCCCTCTCGATTGCTTGCCCTCTCTCTCTCTCTCTCTCTCTCTCTCTCTCTCTCTCTTCCCCCCTCTCTCAGTTGCTTTCTTGCTGTCTCTCTCTTGTTCTCGCTCTTTATCTCTGTCTCACTTGCTCTCTTTCTGTTTCTCTCTTCCTCCTCACTTGCTCTCTCTCTCTCTGTTTCTCTCTCTCTCTCTTTCTTGTTCTCGCTCTTTATCTCTGTCTCACTCGTTCTCTCTCTGTTTCTCTCTTCCTTCTCACTTGCTCTCTCTCTCTGTTTCTCTCTCTCTCTTTCTCTCTCTTTCTTGTTCTCGCTCTTTATCTCTGTCTCACTCGTTCTCTCTCTGTTTCTCTCTTCCTTCTCACTTGCTCTCTCTCTCTCTGTTTCTCTCTCTCTCTCGCTTTCTTGTTCTCGCTCTTTATCTCTGTCTCACTCATTCTCTCTCTGTTTCTCTCTTCCTTCTCACTCGTTCTCTCTCTGTTTCTCTCTTCCTTCTCACTTGCTCTCTCTCTCCGTTTCTCTCCCTCCCTCTCTCTCTCCTCTACCCTTCCCTTTTTCACGTCTTTCCTGCCTCCCAGTTTCCCCCATTCCTGTCACCCCCCCCTCCCTCCCTTCTGCCTTTCCAGAGTCATATTAATGCATTAACACTTTAATTTCTGCATTAAAGCCATCCAGTATAGCTGCTCAGCTGTGTAGCTGGAAATGTCTAGGTTATATTTTTTTGAATAACGAAAGAAAATAAATGTTATTTTCCTATATACAACAATAAATCAAGTAAGAAGCAATTCATCAACGTCTTCACTCAACTATTTTTCTCACATTTTTTCACAAACCTTTAATTAGAAATAAAACTGTTCGGATTTTATATATATATATATATATATCTCCTGGGGCTTTTGTAACATATCCCCAAGTGCTAACAAAGAATTATTAAAATGTTTCTATTTATGAAATAGGAAATAATTGTAAGTTTATGTATTATCTAGGTTTTTATATACATGTGTATTATTATTATTATTATTATACATTTTTAATTAATAAAACAATTTGCTGCTTGTGTCATGTACATAAGCATTCATTTATAAATCCGGTAGATCGGTGGCAGAGTGGGTACCACGTCCACTTTGAGGCCGTTTCTGTGTGGAGCTTGCGTGTAATTCCTGCACTTGCCTGGGTTTCCCTCTGTGTACGCTGGTTTCCTCACACAGTCCAAACACATGCACATTAGGCTAATTGGCGGTTCCAGCTTGCCCCGCGGTATGTGAAAGATTGTGTGTGTTCTGTCCCGGTAATGGTCTGGCGAGCATATTAGCAGTTTAGCAGCTGATTAGAGGCCTTTACAAACGCGATGAAAGCACGACACGGAGCTGATGTGGAAATGTAGCTTCTCCTGCGTTGTTCGGCTGCCTCCTTGTTAAGGCGGGGCATTCTATCATCATAATAATAATAACAACCTTGAATGGTGATACCAAAAGCATTTCCATTAAACTGTAAAAATGGTAAATAAACACTAATATTCTGTCGAGTATATTGTTTTGTATTTTATATATACAGAGATCCCTCACTTTCCGCTGTGAATTGGGACTGAGATCCCCCCACGATAACTGAAATCTGCGAAGTAGGCTCAACCCCCCCCCACCCCGACTGACGTATACATGCATGTATATGTGTATATAATATCAATAAATACATATTCAATGCCATAAATGTTTATAATAACAATTAAATATTCAAAAATAACACATAAGATGTAAATAAAATATAAATACACACACATACAGACGCACACAGTTGCACACCTCACATAAATATAGTCTTGATGGGAGATTTTGGGTTGTTTTTTGTTATGTGTTTGTTTAGGGTTTTTTTTTTTTTTTTGCATAATTGGCCTTATTGTTTTTGTGGAGTTTTCCTTAACCTTCTCCCCTCTTCTTTCTTAATTTTCTTATTTTTTTATTTCCATGAATATTTAAAAAAAAAAAAAAAAAACACGATGCACTGAAGCCGCATAAATTGAAGCGCGAAGTATTGAGGGATCCCTGTACTTCCTCTCTATCTGTGTGTATATATATATAAAATCTGTCCGATCACTTTTCCGCTCAGAACCTCAGCGCTGAAGCTGTTTTCTTGAGTTTCGGGCGGATTTCTGTAGTGGATTGTCTCTGTCGCAGTGGGTGGGTGTTGCTATTCCGCGTATATAAAGCATGTGGGAAAGGAATCCGAGCTCTGGAAATCGGATGGCCTGTTATACAGGAATGTCTGGATCTCTGTGGTGAATTTTTAAGGCCTGATGAGGGTTTAAAAAATGTAGATGTCTTGAAATATCTGGCAGGTTCAGACGTCAGCTGTTGTTTTTGTTTAAAATTCCATTCCAATTAAAAAAAAAAAATTAAATAGTAAGAGGTATTAGTAATAGATTAAGCAATTAGAGATGGTGAACTTTAAATTGAAATATGTACACGTGTGTGTGTGTGTATATATATATATATATAAATGATTTTCCGAGTAGATCCTTCCATAGGAGAGTGCTCAATACTTTTTGGTAGAGAAAATAACAATAAAAATAAAAGGACAGGACAAAGACTTTCTATTGAAACTCCATTTATCACTACAGATCTGTTTCGAGGGGTGGTGAAACCATCCTCTCTCTTCAGGTGATTATAGAAGAATCTTCTATAATCTATATAATCTAATTCTTCTATAATCACCTGAAGAGAGAGGATGGTTTCACCACCCCTCGAAACAGATCTGTAGTGATAAATGGAGTTTCAATAGAAAGTCTTTGTCATGTCCTTTTATTATATATATATATATATATATATATATATATATATATATATATATAGTGTATGTAGACTGAGGCAGCAGACTGAGCAGGTAGATCCTCATTCATTTTCTGAACTACTTAATCCTAATTAGGGTCGCAGGGAGGCTGGTGCCCATCTCAGCCAACTCTGGACAAGGTCAGTGTACACCCTGGACAGCTCACCAAGCCATCGCAGGGCCAACACTCACACACCCATTCATATTCACATTCACACCTAGGGATGATTTGGAACAACGAATGAATCTACTGTGCATGTTTTTGGGGTGTGGGAGGAAACCGGACCCCCCTGGAAGAAACCCATGCAATTACAGGAAGAAGATGCAGACTCCACACAATAACGCCCGAGCTGGGAATCAAACCCAGAACCTTCATGCTGTGAGGTAAATGTGCTAACCATTACGTCATCGTGCTGCACAGGTAGGTCCTGTCCTGTTATTAATATTCACAGCATTCTTACTGCAATGTTTGTTCAGACGAAAGTCTGATGCCTCGGTTCAACGGTTAACATCATACGGCGCAACCCTGTGATAAATCAGCAGATTTTTACTTATCTGGAGATTGAATATAAAACATTCTTTTTGGTAAAAAAAAAAGTTTTTTTTGAAAGCTGTGGTCCTGCTGTGTCTTGTACAGCTAATAATATTGTATCCGTATTTCAAACAAAATAACAGTGAGCACCACAACACAATCAGTGTTGGTCCCAATAACAGTCAGTGAGCAGCACCACTACTTTCAACAGCCAATCGCTGATCAGTGTGGATTATGAAAATCAGGATCATTTTCAACAACCAGTTATTGATGACCATTATTAATGAAGAACAGATCACAGTTGTTCAAGGAGATTGCAAGGTCTTGATGTCGGGATGAGTCAGCTGGGATGAAGAGCAGTTCAGTCTTCGCCATTCTGCCTGCTGACCAATAAAAAATCTCCATCATTTTGCAATAATCAATCATTCATCATCCTTGTTCTGGAAGACCAATCACTGAACACATTGTTCTCAGTGACAGAACTTCATTCATTCATTTTCTGAACCGTTTAATCTTAACTAGAGTCGCTGGGAGACTGTGCCCATCCCAACCGACTTCGGGCGAGGGTAGAGTACACCCTGGACAGCTCGCCAGGCCATTGCGGGGCAGAAACACAGCGACGGCTATGCAGCTACTCTTTACGAAAGGTAGGAATGGTTCTTTTTCCATGAACCTCACACCATAAACAGTGAGACACATGGCCGGCCTTGGATAACCCAGTTAGCTGCACTGGGACCACAGTAATGACCTGTTGAGAGTGGGGCTTGAACCACCAGGCCACCACTGCAGAGGCAGAACTTAATCTGACACTTTAGGGTACCTATGGGCAGCAGGAGCCTGGTGGTATTGTCGGCCGGGTCGCTGATCCGAAGGTTGGGGGTTCAAGTTGGTGTTAGAAAGAAACCCCTACTTTCTGAATGAAACTTTTAATAATCATCGTTTATTCTCCTTTCTGATAAAACACTATTCTATCTATTGAGCATTTTGAACAGTTGCTTTAACTTTCTCCAAAACAAAGCCAAACAATATAATAATTTATTGTGGTTTTTTTTTCACACACACCACCAAAATACATCTCATTTGCTTAATCCTGCTGGTTACGAAGTCGGCTGCCCCAGAATGGCTCTCCAGTCCTTTGCAGGGCCAACACACACAGAATTATCATACATTCATTTTCTGAACCACTTAATCCTAAGTAGGATTTTGGGGAGGCTGGTGCCCATCACAGCCGACTCGGGGCGAGGGCAGCGTACACCCTGAACAGCTCACCGGGTCATCTCAGGGCCGACACTCACACAACCGTTCAAACTCACACTCACACCTAGGGCGATTTCGAAAAGCCAATTAACCCACTGTCTGTATTTTTGGATTATGGAAAGAAACTGGAGAACCCCGAGGAAACCACACAAGCACGGGGAGAACATGCAAACTTCACACAGAAATACCTGAGCTGGGAATCGAACCCAAGCCACCCTATGCCACATTCACACCTTTATCTAATGCACAGATTAACGTGCATGACCTTGGAGTGTGGGAGGAAACTCGATTACCCAGAGGAAACCCAAACAAGCACAGGACACGCAAAAACGCGCAAACTCTACACAGAAACCAAGGCCAAGACTCGAACCCAGGACCTCCTGACTGTGAGAATGACGTGTTCAGCACTACACCACTGTGCTGCCCATATTCAATTCAGATGAGTGTTTTGTCTGAAATTTGTTTTTTAAACCTAACATGTGAGACACTGATGGTTAAAATAATCCTGGAGGGTGACAGACTCTCCTGTGGAATAAATCTTGCCAACCGGTTTTTAATTTTATTACCATTTTCAACATTTCCCCCCAAATTTACAGTGAGAGTCGTGGGTTGCGTGTTAAATACGCCATTGATATGAAACGTAGTGCACTTATGAGGGCGTCGAAGACTTTCATTTATTTAGTGGAAAATGCACTATGTGTAGGGAGTGGGGAAGAATTTGGACTATAGCTCAAACAGCGGCTTTACTCGGTACAAGGAATGAAACTCCGACTTCTTCCTGTTTTTTTTTTTCGTTCGAGAGAAAACATTGAGATGGAATTAAAGCAAAATAATAATCTATTCGGAGTTTTAATCCTTCGAGTGGCTTGAGGACTGGTTTTATTCATTCAGACGTGAAAAATTAAACATTTTGGATGGCTCGAATTTGGCAGGTATGACGATTATAATGATGAATAATTTGATAATAATTTAGCGTAGCTAGCAAGGTGAGTCGTTTAGCTAGCTTGCTAGCTTTGTGTGATATATATATATATATATATATATATATATATATATATATATATATATATATATTACACAATTTATAAACTCGGTCCAAAGTGACAGGTTTTTTAAAAAACAAAAACTATTGGTGAATTGCTGCTAATAATTACTGCTAACTATACAGTATCTAGTTGGCTGGATTTGTTTACCTGGCAAGCTAGCTAAGTTAGCATGAGTTAGTAAGCTAGCGTGCTAAGTAGGTGCTAGCTAGCAAACAGGTTGTTTGAGAACTGGATGGAAAGAAAGCTCAATTATAAATCTTGTTGGGGGTTTTTCCCCTTCTTTAAAATGTAATTAATTTAAATAAGTAAACCATAAACGGCTAACAGTCTAGTCAATGCTTTCTAAGTGTAGCTAAGTGGCTAACTGATGTGCTAACTAGCTAGTGAACTTTGGTCTCAGTAGTTTGGACAGAATGCGACGTTGCACTTTTTTGTTTGCTGGATTGTCTTTGTTTCATATATATTTGTCAACTGCTTTAGGTTAATATAAGTTTATGAAGAGTTTATGAATATTTCTGACCAGCTTTCAGTTTGAGTTTAGTTAATGTTATATGTACAGGGTCATGTAAAATCATAATCGATTGAAAACCTTTAATTTCACAGTTCTTTAATTTAAAAGTTTTTATTTATTAATTTTGTGTCCCGAGGTTTAAATGATATAAAGCAAACAAGGATTGAATTAGTACAATTATTTTATTACTTAATTTATAAATCATATATTTTTCTTTTCCTTTCGGCTGTTCCCTTCAGGGGTCACCACAGCAAATCATCCGCCTCCATCTCACCCTATCTTCTGCATCTTCTTCTCTTACACCAACTACCTTCATGTCCTCGTTCACCACATCCATGAATCGTCTCTTTGGTCTTCCTCTAGGCCTTCTGCCTGGTAGTTCCAACCTCAGCATCCTATTACCAATATACTCACTATCCCTCCTCTGTACATGTCCAAACCATCTCAATCTAGCCTCTCTGACTTTGTCTCCAAAACCTCTTACATGTGCTGTCCCTCTGATGGACTCATTCCTGATCCTATCCATCCTCGTTACTCCCAATGAGAACCTCAACATTTTCATCTCTGCTACCTCCAGCTCTGCCGCCTGTCTTTTCCCCAGGGCCACTGTTTCTAAACCATACAACATCGCTGGCCTCAACACCGTCTTGTACACTTTTCCTTTCATTCTTGATACTCTCCTCTCACACATCACACCGGATACTTTTCTCCAACCATTCCAACCTGCCTGCACACGCTTCTTCACCTCTTTTCCACACTCTCCATTGCTCTGGATTGTTGAGCCTAAGTACTTAAAATCCTCCACCTTTCTTATCTCTACTCCCTGTAACCTCACCGTTTCTGTTGGGTCCTTGTCATTCATACACATGTATTCTGTCTTACTGAGGCTAACCTTCATTCCCCTCCTTTCCAGGGCATACCTCCACCTCTCTAGATTTTCCTGCACTTGTTCTCTGCTCTTACTACAGATCACAATGTTATCTGCAAACATCATAGTCCATGGGGAATCTTGTCTAACCTCGTCTGTCAGCCTGTCCATCACCATAGCAAACCAGAAGGGGCTTAGAGCTGACCCTTGATGCAGTCCCACCTCCACCTTGAACTCTTCTGTCACACCGACAGCACACCTCACCACTGTCTTACATCTCTTATACATGTCCTGCACCACTCTAACATACTTCTCTGCCACTCCAGACTTCCTCATGCAATTCTACACTTCTTCTCTCGGCATCCTGTCATATGCTTTCTCCAGATCCACAAAGGCACAATGCAGCTCCTTATGACCTTCTCTGTACTTATTTATTAACATCCTCAAGGCAAACACTGCATCTGTGGTGCTCGCTCTTGGCATGAAACCAAACTGTTGTTCACAAATGCTAACCTCTGCCCTTAGTCTAGCTTCCACTATTCTTTCCCATAACTTCATCGTATGGCTCATCAACTTTATCCCTCTGTAGTTGCCACAACTCTGCATGTCTCCCTTATTCTTAAAAATGGGCACCATCACACTTGTCCCCCATTCCTCTGTCATCCTCTCACGCTCTAAGACCTTGTTGAATGTTCTTGTCAGGAAATCTACTGCTACCTCTCCTAGACACTTCCATACCTCCACCGGTATGTCATCAGGACCAACTGCCTTTCCACTCTTCATCCTCTTCAATGCCCTCCTCACTTCACCCTTACTTCCTGGTCCTCAACAGTCACCTCTTCTACTCTTTTTTTTTTTTTCTCTCTCTCTCATTTTCCTCATTCATCAGCTCTTCAAAGTACTCTTTCCATCTTCCCAGCACACTTCTGTCATCAGTCAATACATTTTCCTCTCTGTCCTTAATCACTCTAATTTGCTGCACGTCCTTCCCATCTCTATTTCTCTGCTGTGTCAACCTGTATAAATAATTTTCTCCCTCTTTACTTTCCATCCGAGCATACAAGTCATCATACGCCCTCTGTTTGGCCTTTGACACCGCTACCTTCGCCTTACGCTGTGTCTCCCTGTACTCCTGTTTACTCTCTTCAGTCCTCTCTATGTTCCACTTCTTAGCTAAACTCTTACTTTGTACACACTCCTGCACTTCCTCATTCCACCACCAAGTCTCCTTATCTCCTTTCCTTCCAGATGACACACCAAGTGCTCTCCTACCTGTCTCCCTGATCACATTCGCTGTAGTTGTCCAGTCATCTGGAAGCACTTCCTGACCACCCAAAGCCTGTTTCAACTCCTCCTTGAAGACAACACGACACTCCCTTTTTCAGTTTCTATCACTTTGTCTTCTGCTCTGCATTTTCCTTCTTCACCTTCCTCACCATCAGTGTCATCCCGCACACCACCATCCTATGCTGTTTGGCAACACTCTCACCCGCTACTACTTTGCAGTCACTGACTTCCTTCAAATTACATCGCCTGCACAAGATGTAGTCTATCTGTGTGCTCCTACCTCCACTTTTATAAGTTACCCTATGCTCCTATCTGTTCTGGAAGAAAGTATTTACCACAGCCATTTCCATCCTTTTTGCAAAATCTATCAACATCTGTCCTTCTGCGTTCCTGTCCTGGATACCAAACCTGCCCATCACTTCCTCGTTCCCCATTTCCTGCACTAACATGACCACTCTTTCACCTCTGGGGGTATTCTGCATCACCCACTCTTTCACCTTTTGGGGGTATTCTGCATGACTAATTTATAAACCATATATAGACTGAATTAGAGTTATTTTTGGTTTTATTTTTAGTTTCCTAAATGAGTTTCTTTTTTGAGGGGGAGGGGGGTCCTCAATTTTTTAACTCTAATTTATTTGTATCTAGTTCCCACCCATCAAGTTTTGCCTTCCCAATCACTCGCACACCACCAACCAGGGAGGGGCAAAAGCCTGCATACGCCCCCTCTGGGGCATGCGATGCTATCAACCAGTGGCCTCTTTTGAACTGCAGTGCATGTGCATTTGGGGGCAGTCTAATACACTCGGAGGGACAGCGCTATCCGCCCCTGGTACTAATGAGCTCACACATGCCCGTGATTGGGTGGCGATCGCTGTGAGTGACAGGAAAGTGAGTGTATGTCATCCCTCCCTCTCATGAGAGCTTGGCCAGTTAATTCCCATGGGCTCCCAGGTAGGAATCGGTGTGGCGAAATCGAACCGGCTAGCTCCCGGTTAATAGTTGTGCACCTTGTCGATGTGCCACTCCCAAGCCCCCTAGATGACTTCTGAACCCTTCCTGAAGGCATAAGTACAGGATGTAATGATAATGTTGCTGATGATGATGAAGAACTGTGTGCTAGGTGCGTTATGGAGAAATTAAACCATGTCAGATTAATCTAATCTAGGACATGACGTCGTCGGTTGTTTCTTCACAGTTCCAGTGTTTCTGGCCCGATCCTTTGTTCTAACCGGGCAGTGCTCCTTGGGGTTCATCATCTTTTCTCTCGGTTCCCAGAAACGTAATCCTGGAGCAGGAGTAGCTCGTCCATACACTTGTCTTCAGTGTGCACATGTGACCCGTTTTGGGCTGTTTGTAGTTTTTATTTCATTTTAGAATAATTTTTTTTATCAACCTGAGGTCAGAAACAGTAAACGATAAATAAAATGACCCGACAAGTCGAAATTTCAATTTGAATGATTTTCCGTGTCCGAAATTTTCATTGCTTACGATATGGGACGTGCTCCACCAAAAGTGGGCGCTTGTCACAAGTGATACACGGTGCTTGTGAGACAAAGTGCGGCTTATCCGGACTTCCGATCTTTCAAGTGAGCAAGTGCGCGTTGAATATTTGTTTAATACTTATTTAGTATTCAACCATTACTTGCTCACTTGAAAGATTGGAAGTCCGGATAAGCCGCGCTTTGTCTCACAAGCGCCCACTTTCGGTGGAGTGCGTCACATATAGGAAGTTTGCTCTTTTGTAGTGCTGTCTGAATACAGAGTGAGAATAATCATACACGATATAATACACCCCCATAATGCATTGTGAAGTGTTGTGCACAACTGAGTCACTTTCATGTACACAAGTTTATCACATCACACACACACACACACACACACACACACCTGGTTCCGGTTCCTTTATTTATTAATTTATTAAAAGTGGTTGATCTTTGGTACCAGCATTCAAATCACAAGTATTGGATCAACGGTGCCTTTTGATGTGTGGCATGTCTGTGACATTACTATAGCACCTAAAACAGGAAGTAGCTCGAGAAACTTAAACATAAATTGTTGAATCATGTCCAGATGGTGGTACATGGGAGTGTTTCATCCACTGCCACATGCACAGTGTTCCTGGACTCATAACCTGCATAAGGATAACCGAAGACTGAAGACAAGAAAAATGAAATGGCCAGTAATATATATAAACAAAAACAGATTTATTATTAACTAAGTTGTAACAAAAGAGGCTCATAAACCACTGCTCAGATTTGCACAAAATAATAATAATAAAAAAAACCTATAGAATCTAACTAGGGCCAGGCTAAAAAAAAAATTTGTTGACAATAACATGATAAAAGTTTCATCAGGGAGGGAGGAAATGTTTTGGTTTTTGTTGCTGTGCAGGCCACCTGGGCTTCGAGGGGAAATTTTTTTCATACATCATTGCTATATTATCCCCTCCCTGAATCGCCACCTTTTTGTGGTGGAGGGTTTGTGTGGCAAAATGCCCCTGGTAGGGTCACCCAAGGTAAACAGGCCCTGGATGAAGGTCCAGACGAAGTGCTGTTCAGAAGACTTCTATGCGAAATAAAAATAAAAGGACACAATTTCTCTTGCCTGGACGCAGGTCACCGGGGTCCCCCCCCCCGGAACCAGGCCTGGGGGAGGGGCTTGAAGGGGAGTGCCTGGTGGTCGGGCTTCTGCCCATGGAGCCTGGCCAGACCTAGCCTAAAAAGGAGACATGGGTCTGCTCTCCCACAGACCCTCCACCTGTGAGAAGGGCTATAGGGGTCGAGTGCAATGTGAGTTGAGTTGCTTCCCCCGTGACCCGACCGCGGATTAAGCAGAAGAGATGAGTTGAGATGCTATATTATGTACTGTATGTGATGATGTAAACACAATAGAGTGAAATAAATATCTTTGATATTCAGTATGTTGATTTCAAATTTGTTTATTCTTTTAATATTGTAATCAACATATCAACTTTTAATATTGCTGTCAACAACTAACAAATACCTTCGTCACTCTCCACACTGTTGCTGGCGGTTTATAATTAACTTGTTTGTTCGAAAATGTCGGTAAACGTGTTGCTCAATTTGAAACGCATTAATTTATTTATTTTCTTCACGTTGGGACCATTAATAGTGACAGAACAGTTTTTTTTTTTTTTTTGCCTCATCATTGTTCCCTTCCATCATGCATTCTGCCTTTGTTGGTAAGACTGTAATGACCAATGAGAATCACTGTTTGACCGAACTGGTGAAATTGACCAATCGCAAGGCGTGGTTGATACTGATTTCGCTTTGATCACGTTTTAGTAGAGTGTATGACAGGGGACACATTGATTACACAGATATTTTTTCCTGCATTTTTTAATCACAACCGGCCGGTATATTTTTATTTTTTGTGTCTGTGAATGCTCAGGCAGGATTTTTATGTACAATTTCTGTCCAAGCGGCCATGATACCGCCAACAGAGATATTTTTAAGTTTGCCTAAGGTAAGCAGATGGACTGTCAGCCAGCAAAACAATGAATATGAACTTGTTAAACGGATAATTAAACTAGCAATGCAGGTGATGCACATGAACTTGGAAATCACTGAGTGAAAGTCGGTGAAAAGAAAACTCAGCGTTAACCTTTCCGCCTTTCACTCCAGACCGTATTCAGGAAGCACGGGGAAACTTAAAGGAGCCGTGCTACTTTTACAACACCGGCACCTTTCAATAGAGATATCTATCAGGACCTCCACATTCTGGTATTGCGAAATCTTTATAATCATGGACGATAATTTCAGGATGATGGTTAACAGCAGTTAGATCCAGTACCAGACAAAATAGCTGATGAGCAAAGAAACCACACTCCGAACTCGTATAAATTTACTCGTAGATGCTCCTGCTTTCCTCACACCGATACACCTTGATGTGCATTTTTTTTTAATTCAAAACTTCCAGTTCTATTCATCAGTCTCACCTGAGGTGAGCTTGGGCTTATATAGCAGACACACAAAACGGTGTAGTGATTGCTGAATGGGTTGAGGTGTTGGGTTATGGATTTTAGAGATGGGGATTCGAGCCCTAGTATTGCCAATCTGCCAATGTTGGGCCCTGTCAGGCCAATTTATATAAAAGTGGGAAATAAGTGTGCATCTCAGGGTGTAATTCTTTCATGCCTTTAAGTAAACTAATAAGATTAGGAACACGCTTGCTTTCAACTGTGTGCATGTGTATGATGGCGTCCTCTCGTACCCTCCCTCTGTTTATTATTGGCAGTTTTATTGAGATGTGACATGGTAGTGTCAACACAAACATGTTTCACCAATAAAAAATAAAAAAATAAAAAAAATCTTTTGACGTTTCAACCCAAGGTTGTGTGATACATCCTGCCCCCTGGTGGATTTCCCCAACAACACATGCAGTACATCAGGAGATTGTAGTGATGGTGTTTTAGCATCAAGGGCCCTGGGTTCAAGCTCAGTTTTCAGTTTTTGTCACTTTCTGGATCCGTTAGGCCCAGTCTTCAATCTTCTTAAAAAGACCAAAAATAAAAGTATACATCATAGCCTTACTAATGTTCATCAAAAAATCAGATAAAATGGCCAAGTTATTTCAGGAATGAAAACTGGATGGCACTTCCTGGAGTTGGTTGCTAGCACAGTAGCTCTGTGTAATGAAGGCTGTTTTGATGTCTTGTAGAGGAGAGCATGGACAGCTCAGTGACTCTGTGGCAGTTCCTGCTGCAGCTACTGCTGGACCCAGGCAATGAGGAGCTCATCCGCTGGACCAACGAGGACGGCGAGTTCAAGTTGTTGCAGGCAGAGCAAGTGGCCAAGCTGTGGGGGGCTCGCAAGAACAAGCCCAGTATGAACTATGACAAGCTGAGTCGGGCCCTGCGCTATTACTACGACAAGGTATGTTTGGTACCTCGATGGAAGGAATTTGATTTGATTTCATGTTGATATATAATCAAGCAGAAAATTCTTTTCTCTTCAAGAACATAATTAAGAAGGTCAACGGTCAGAAGTTTGTCTATCGCTTTGTCTCCTACCCGGACATTTTGAAACCGGATTATGCGGCCCGAGCCGAGGGAACCGAAGCGAGTCCTCTTCCTTCTCCTGAGCAACATCCAAGCAGAGGCCAAGCCGCCAGCAGTAAACCGACCAAGGACGCCTCCGCACCAAGCGGCGCGGCGCTGAGCCAGCCGAAATCGTCCAGCCGGAATGACTACCTCCATTCAGGCCTGTACACCTCCTTCACACTGACCTCTCTCCAGTCCGGAACGCAGCTTTTCAAGTCCATCAAGATGGAGAACCCAGGAGAGAAGATGGCGGAGAAGAAGGAAACCACCCAACCTCCATCAGTCATCAGATTCGGAACCCTGAAGCCCCCGACACGAGTACTTGCGCAGAATGTGACGGCGAAGCCAACACAGTCAGTTCAACCCCCGATCCAGATCTCGGAGTCCGAGGAAGAACAACTCACTCCTACCACACCGCTCGATGTGGATGCAGCACCGATGACCATCATCATCTCAGGGCTTTCTCCATCTCCGGGATGTCCATCACCGTCACCTTCACCAAACACACTCACCGACTCCAAGGAGCTGATCATTGATACGGACGTCGAGTCTGTTTCCTCTCAACATACCGAGTTACAGATACAGGTACGGAACACCGATACTTTCAAGAAGGTTGTATCGCATATTATATATTAAATTCTTCTCTGTTTCAAAAACAGCACATCAAGTTACCGAGCGTAAACCGCACTGTTTCCATGATACAAAATCTCAAAACCACGAACACTGATACTGGAAACTTTTTCCATAAAAGGTAAATCCTCATAATTTTATATTTATTAATTTGTTTCTAGACGCAGGCTCCTCCTTCATCTGAATCCGGCTCTTTGGACCTGTCGCTGTCCCTCAGCAATGGTCAGGGCACTAGAACTTTAAAAAAGCCCCGAGGGCTGGAACTCATGCCCACGCTGTTGGTGAGCGGCTCGGACTTCAGTCCCCTCAACCTGTCCAGCCCGTCCCTCCCTACGGCGTCTCTAACCCCGGCCTTCCTGCAGGTCAGTACCTCCGTCCATCCTCAGCGGCGTTTAATTTACTAATGAGAAGGTATTTAATTAGTTTCTATAATTGTCCTCACATTAAGTGTGCTGCTTGCGATTTTGTTCTTTGATGTGTCCTCCCAGGACTGTGCTGACACCTAGTGGCTTTAACATGGTGTAGCATCCATATCATTCTATTGATATTTTAAAATATTGCACTCGAATGTCGTCGTCTCCTACAAGCTCTGCTCTCACTTTGAAGTCCACCTACTTGATACTTTGGTAATTCTGTCCTGAAAGCACAGGATCAGTATCGATCAGTCATCGTGTTCGGATTTATGATGGACGGAAATGGCGGACTCGGTTGCGTCCTGGTCTTATTTGTAGCATCTTGATACAAGTAACTAGGATGATGTTTAGTGGTTGAGATCCATGACAATAAGCTCATATGGAGGGGATGAAACCTCCCAGAGTTGATCAGGATTTCGGAGGTGAAAACAAATATGTTGTAAAATACATTTCTGGCGGCTGTGGTGTTCCACTCATCGCTCTCTGCTGGAATATTCTCTCTTTTCTACGCTGAGGCTTGGTATTCCGACACTAGAGGGCTGTAGCGCACCAGTTTTGGTGTAGAGTTTTTTCCGTCAGGCCTTGCTGCACGAATGGGATACGTGCCCTCATGGGGTCATGATGAGATTTGGTTGAATGGTGCTTTGATGGATGACCTCATTAAGACTGCACAACGGATGATTTTATGATCGGATATTTGTTCGGCTCCAGACGACACTTGGCTGTCTCTGTTTTTTTTTTTTTTTTTTATGAAGGGGTTTGTATCTTTTTTTTTTTCCTGTGTTCTCACGACATGGGGGGTCCTTACATCCGACAGGGCTTACTCCATTGTTTTAAACATAATCATGTACCACAAGCCTGCTGTTGAGCAGAACAATGAAATGCTGTTGGAGGAAAATAATCAACAGTGTAGTGATGTCATGAATTGTTGCTCCACCTGTTCTTTATTCCTCTTGTACCTCAGCAATAGGGTTTTTTTCCTTATGTATTAAAGACGTGATGCGGCACTTTTATCTGTTTATGGTTATATTTAGTGTTGCCGGAAACCATAATGCACCAACACTGAAGACTCCAATACTAAAAACTTCACATTGCATGTACATTAAAAAAATGCATGTATTCAGGACACCCATTAAAGTGCAGCTCCGCCCACTGCATAACTTTGAAAAATGATAAAGTGGGATGATAAGCCTGTAAAATATACGTATTTACACAGGGTGAGGGAAAGTGCAGCCCCCCCCCCCCCATTATAGGACATCAATACAGTATTCTTTTTTTTTTTTTTTTTTCAGCTCACTGTAGATGCGTGAGGAGCTGTACAAGTTGCCTTCGTCCATCCATGTGATTTGTTAGTATGATAACTTTGGAAGGAGGTCATTTAGGATCTCCAGATTTGGTGGATGGGTTCTGCTTAGGAAGGTATTGCTTGGGATTGTATATGGGTGCCCTTGATCACCCCCCAAAGGATCACAGCAGTCAAGATAGTTAATTTTTCTACATCAGCATTATATATTGTCACTTTCTATTTCCTGGACCCCTGTGGTGCCATTCATTCATTTTTCTGAATTGCTTAATCCTAATAAAGATCGCGGGGAGGCTGGCTCCCATCTCAGCCGACTCTCGGTGAGGACAGAGTACACCTTGGACAGCTCTCCAGGCCATCGTAGGGCAGAAACATGCTGACAGCTATGCAGCTTCTCTTGACGAAAGTCAGCAATGGTTCAGTGTATTTTCATTAAATAATTTAACATGATGTCGAGAACTACTACACGGTGGGCTCTCCACCAGCAGGGGGCTTGCAGTGATGAGGATGATTTCACCCCCGCATTGTGTTATTGCTTTTAAACTCGAACACTATGTGTCCAGTAAATTGTTAATGAGAACCAGAAAGCACTGTTCGGTGTAAGTCCATGGACGGACTAGAACATCCCGTCTGACATCAGCACCTGACCTTAATAATGCTCTTCTGGATGAACCATCAAGTCCCCACAGCCAACACTCCAAGGTCTCATGGAGACCTTTCGCAGAAGAGGGAACTTTGATATAACATCAAAGAGGAACAAAATCTGGGGCCCACCAATCAAGAAACACACGAGTGTTACAGTCAAGTGTCCAAAAACTTTTAGTCATATAGTGTACATATGTTGGTAGATAGATAGTAAGTAATTTAGAAACATGTTGATATTTGTAGCAGCAGTGGGGATGCAGTCAGTAAGATTCTGGGTTACTCATGCTAAGGTTGTGGGTTCAAGCCCTAGCATCACCAAGGTGCCACTGCTGGGCCCTTCACCCCAAGTTGTATGAAAATCGTAAATTTAAATGACTCTGGATAAGAATGTCTGTAGATGTCGCTGTATATTTAGATTAGAGTTTTTTTTTCCAGCGAGAACGCGGTATGGCAAGTGGCTGACTGTAAATGTTAAAATAAACATTACACCCACACTGCAAACAGCTCCCAGAGGTGGAGTAAACGCAATAAGATGTAATGTATTGTTCCCCCCACCTTTAGACACCCTTGTTGCTCACACCAAGTCCTCTGCTCTCCAACATCCACTTCTGGAGCACTCTGAGTCCCGTCGCTCCCATCAGCCCGGCCCGAAGACAAGGTGCACACACACTCTTTCAGGTGAGTCGTCCTTCAGCTCGTCTTCACGTCCTGGTCTTAACCCAGTGAGGGGTGAGAGCCAGCCAGCTCGGATTGTATCCATTTAAAAAAAAAAAAAAAAAAAAAAAAAAGACAACCCAAGGTGCAAGTATTACAGTAAGCGCTCACCGCACTCTTGGCAGTCGCGCCGAGCTGAAAAGATATAAAGCATCAACCCTTGAGGTGGATGAGCTTCATCAGCAGCAAATCACATGTTCAGAGTCAAGCTCAGGGTGTTCTGTAGATACCGGACCTCATGTATGTCAATGTTGGAGCGTTTATGCATCCGGAGATGCGTTTCAGATCAGTGCGGTTGTAAAGAGTAATGGATGTAGTTGTTATAGACAATCAATCATGCTGATTACTCCATCCCCTTCCCACCTAACCGCTATCATCCATCTCGTGGGCAAAACTGAGATCAGAGACTTCTCTTCCATTCTGATGTTGAATGTGTGAATGTGAACTGAAGCTCCAGGCATGGATTTAGAATTATTTTTTTATTAGTATTTCGCTGTCGCTACTTGAGCAGCTTGTTGCATAAACTCGTTTATATACAGGGATTCAGGTATGTGAGTAAATAAATAAGCAAATAGATACTTATCCAACTAAGAATGTAAAGTAATTAAAAGTAATCTGGGATGTAAATAACTACAAATGCATTTAAGTTTTTTAATCACATTTATTTAATTATACTGGAATGATTATGGGTGGATGTCATATGTATGTATGTGTGTATATATTATATTATATATACATACACACACTGATACCTTGACTTGCGTGTGTGTTTTATAACAAATTTAACATGATACGAGCTTCGATCCACCAAAAATCTGCCCCATCCAACGAGCAAAATTTAGATTTACGAGCCCTGCTGAGGAAATGGCTTTTCTGGGTCGATTAGCCTCGTGTTCCTCTGCATGTATTCCTCCACGCTCTGAAAATACCTTCTACAGTGTGCCCCCTATAGGAAGGAAAAAAAAACATCTCACGCACCCCCCCTCGACTATAACGTGTTTACTGCACTTCATATTTTTTTTCCCTACTCCATAGGGAACACGGTGAGAGCCCCACTGCCACCTATTGTAGAGGATGTGCAATTACACTTAATTCTAGCACAGTATGGCAAAAAAGCATGTTCCCAAGGATAATACATGCCCCCCCGGGAGGGCGTGCCCCATCATTTGAGAAGCACTGGCCTTGTGGGAGCTTACCTCGCTGGCATTTGTAGTGTACACATGCACAAAATTATCCTCCTCCTATTATGTTATGCACCACCTCCTGCCTGCCCATGTGACATCTTCATCGCAGTCAATAATCGGAAGGGTTATTTGACTTATTGTTTATTCTTGTTTTATTATTGTTATTAATGTTAATGTACATGTATTATGAAATATGTTTTTGCATGTTTATCTTTAATATGTTTGTGTGAGGTTATGAGTCTGGGAGGGAGGTTGGGAGTTTTTGTTTCATCTAACGAACTTTTCAGCTTACAAGTTCTCCCTCGGAACGGATTAAATTCATAAGTCAAGGTACCACTGTGTGTGGTGTGTGTGTGTGTATATATATATATATATATATATATATATATATGGGGTTTGAAAGATTTTTTCCTTGAATTCCCCCCTTCCTTTTCCTAAAGTTGTGTCCCCCCCATTACATCCTTTGCATCTTCTATCTGTGCAGTTTCCATCTGTGCAAAATTCCACCCAGTCCTCCGTGCCAGTACACAGTCTGGACGGCACCAACACCCCAGGACCTCTCTCTCCTGACCCCCAGAAGACTTAAAGGATAGACAGAAGAAGAAACGATGAAAATACACTGCCGTGATTTGTGGGTTTGCCTTCATACAAAAGACGGCACGCCATTCATTGGCTTTGTATTCCTGGATTAAGAGACAGACCTGCCCACCTTGTATTACCTGATGACCAAATTCTCCCTCCTGGCGATATGAAGATAACGAAGGGCCTTCATTATCGTCGCTACGGAACTTCAGAACGGATGATGAGTTGTGACTGTGTTCTCTTTGCTCTTTTTACTCAGACAAGCCATGGAACTGTAGTTCCCAAAACAGAATAGCGTTAACCTCGCCACTCTCTTTCCAAGCCGTTATGGGGTTTTGCCTTATAGAGAGCAGATGGCAGCATCTCGGGGCTCACTGTAATCACTGTTCCTATCTTCAGAGGTTTTTAACTTTTAACAAGGAAGCCGAGGTACTTTTCATAATCTCTTCACTGGGATGCATCGATTAACCCGAGTCTGCACTACTCTACGTTTCTCATTGATCATAGAAACACACACACACAACCAACATTGGATTAGTTTGTTTCCATGGTTTAAAACCATGAAATGCAAGTGAACGTATATTATTTTTATGAACAGTTAGCGTTGAGTTTCAATAGCTGGCCACCTTGTATTGAACAGAGTTGCAGCAGTGAATTGTTTGTGATCATATCACAAAAAAAGAAAGAAAAGGGAAAAACAATTCAGCAATTACCGAGAGCAGCAGAAAATCAATATCTGAGCTAAATAATGATTGCTCAGTAAAGGTAAGGTGGATATCGCTAAATAGTCCCAGAAAACGTGACACAGAGGCTACAATGGGCTCATACGGGCTCCGTTATGGCCTCCTTTGAAACTCTTCATATATTAAATATATTTTTTTTGACCTCAAAAAATGTGAAGGCCATAGTAGCTTTCTTTATAATTTTTTTGGACAAGCATTTTGTTGCAATTCAAGGAATCAGCGACCATGAAAACCGGTAGGTTTTTGTTTGCCATTTTGATGTCAACAGTGTCAGATTAGCACCATTTCTGTGTGATATAAACAAATAGACTTTATTTTCACTCCCTTAACCTCTGGCCTTGCAAGTGTTTCAAGATTTTTTTTTTTTTTATTCAGTTGTAATTATTATAGGAAGGAAAATGCTGTAATTCCTCTTTTTCAAAACTTTCAAACATATCATTAAAAAAACAAACAAACACTCAGTCTGATACGCAGTACCAGTTCCAATATTCCATACGTTTACATCATAAGGAATCATGTATGTAATAAACCTGTCCGACAGGCCAATCCTCTCGTTTCTTTTCTGCCTTCATATTTGAAGGGCACAAATCTAAATATTTAATTTTTTTAAACTTTGCACCTTTTTCTGCCATAAATATCAAAGCACCTTGATACAACCACTTCTATCAGTTAGGCCAGGTTTAAAAAATTATTTGTTGGCAGTAACATGATAAAAAACGATTAACCAGGGAGGGAGGAAGATTTTATTTATTTTTTGGTCTGCACAGGCCACCCATGATTCGCAGGGAAATCTTTTTTTATACATCATGCTAGATTATGTATGTGATGTAAACACAGTTGGGCTTTTTACCCCGGAGCCTAGTGGCTCATCAGGCCGGTGCTTATCCCCGGTTTCAGTGTGAAACGACCAAGAGTTCAACGCCTCCTGGATGGGACGCTAGTCCATCACAGGTTACCTTCCCAGTATATTTTTACTGGTACATATTTATATTGCTGGGTGAATAGAGACACACTTGTGACCTTGCCCGGGGGTCTAACTGGGATTTGAACACAACCATCATGAGCGCAGCACCCTAACCACTACACCACCGGCGGTGTGAACACAGTAGAATGAAATAAATATCTTATATTTGAAATAAACATACTGAATATCAAAGTTTATTCGTTTAATATTGTAGTCAACAGAGTATCAAGGTTTCTTCAACATATCAACTTTTAATATTGCCGTCAACAACTAACAAATACCTTCGTCACACTCCGTGCTGTTGCTGGCGGTTTATAATTAACTTGTATTTGTTCAAAAATGTCAGCAAACGTGTTGCTCAATTTGAAACGCATTAATTTATTTATTATTTTCACGTTGGGACCTTTAATAGTGACAGAACAGTTTTTTTTACACTCATCATTGTCCTCTTCTGTCAAGAAGACAGTACTGGCCAATGAGAATCACTGTTTCACCAAACTGGTGAAATTGACCAATCACAAGGTGCGGTTGATACTGATTAGTACGGTGTATGATGGGGGACATACAGGTTTTTTCAACACAACTGGCCGGTATATTTTTATTTTTTGCATCTATGAATGCAAAGGCGGGGTTTATATGTACAATTTTTGCCCAACCGGCTGTGTTACCGCCAACAAATATTTTAAGGCTGGCCTTACTTAATGATGCACTTGTGCACTAACAATGTCTCAAAGACATTTAAAATGCTTTTCAAAAATATTGCAACGGTTGTAATCGAGTTTAATTAAAAACAGACACAGGGATGCTAAACAGTCAGATGCTTATTTTTGTATCATATATATTGACTTTTCAAATAGGGTTTATAACAAGAAAAGTATTTTTCAAAAAAAGGTATATACATAAAGTATGAGGTTTTATGACAGGTAACCTGAATGGGTCTGAGAACTGATTAAATAAAAGGCCTAAGATTCCTTAAAAAAAAAATACAGCTATTTTTGTAATTTTATATATAAAGAGAAATTAGAATGAACATATCTGGAGGTAATATTTAAGCCACTTGGCTTTAACGCATGTGAATTCAGTATAGAAATAATAAAGTTAGTGTGTTGTTCTGAAAAAAAAAATCCAAAATTAAAGGCGTCATTCAGTTCAATCGACTTAAAATTGGACAATTACCAAGTATACAAGCATAAACTAATAAATCGGAGTAAATATAAATGTAAATGAAGTGTACAAAAGTGAAGTTCCTAGTGCCATAAAAATTCTGCAGAAATGGTGGATAGTTTTTGAAGCAACCAAGTCTTTTAATTATCTAGCTTTTATTACCTACAAATTTCTGATAAATTTCATGGGATGAAAGTGTCACTACAATCTGAATTAAAAAGTACCATTTACAATTTATAAATGAATTTTTATAGTTGAATTACATTCAAGTTTTTCTCCAACATCACTATTAAATTTGCACATTTTTAAACAAGGCCTTATAATAATTAGGTGTAGAAATTTAACTTTTTTTTTTTTTTTTTTTTTTAGGAAAAACCATTACTGAAATACTGGCATTTAAATCTTATCTTCGTTGTGTTTCTGACGTTCTCGGATATAGTGTTTTTGAAAATTAAAATCTGAAATAAAATGGATCGTTACTTGTGTAGCTTTATATTCTGTTTGAAATTGTTAACACAAACTCAAGCCATGATAAACAATTTTAAGTCATCTTTGATCAACTACACGTTTGTGGTTGGACGATTCTCGTTCTGTTCATTAATTTTACCTGTAAGTTTGCTACATGGTGTCTTTCTTACTTAAACTTATAGAAACTGCCACAAAATTCCTTCAGCTGTGGTAAAAAAATCCAGGAAAAACATATCTACTTGTTGCACAAAATCCTACCTCTGCCATCGTGTTGAATTAGGATCTCGACACGCCAGGAGTCAAACGCAGAACTGGATTCACCGTCGCGCGTCCTGGCGTCGCTTCTCACTTGGTGCACACGGGCAACAAAAGAACTTGGAAGTGCAAATCAGCCTAAAGCTCAGTGTCGTGCATGTGTGAGAGGAAAAAAGATCAATACATAATGGAAATTATTTAGCATCTCAGCCCTTGTCTCAGGTCGGTGAAATACTTTCAATGAACAAGCACTTATACAGTATGTATGGGGTTTGAAGTGCAGCAGTCAACTTCCTAAAGTATAATTTGATAAGGGCATTAATACACAGCCATAATAATAATAAAGGATAAAAGGGGAAGAATATACGATGGTTCTGATTTGTTTTGGAATTAAATTTAGCTAAAACAAATATCACAAGCTAAGGATTTTTTTAAATATATACTTTTGATAAATTATTTTTACTTATTAAAATAAAAATTGAAAAGAATCAGTGCTGATCATAAATAAAATCAACTATTTTATAACGAATAATCAAAATTTTTAAATTGTATAAAAGTTTAAGAAAATACTCAAGAAACTTAGTACCCCAAAACTTCAAAGTGTTTTTATTTATTTTATATATATATATATATATATATATATATATATAAATAAAATAAAAATAATAAAAGGACAGGACAAAGACTTTCTATCGAAACTCCATTTATCATTGATAATTC
The DNA here is from genome assembly GCA_024760905.1 of Plotosus lineatus. Classification (NCBI taxonomy): domain Eukaryota; kingdom Metazoa; phylum Chordata; class Actinopteri; order Siluriformes; family Plotosidae; genus Plotosus; species Plotosus lineatus. The sequence goes on from CM045732.1 coordinate 4,025,369, forward strand.
AATTTTCTTATTTTTATTTTATTTAATTTATTTAATTCAATTTTATTATTTTTGTTATTTGCTCTACCAAAAAGTATTGAGCCCTCTCCTACGGAAGGATCTCCTCAGAAAATCCTATATATATATCAAAAATATAGAGAGAGAATTTTCTGAGTAGATCCTTGCGTAAGAGAGTGCTCAATACTTTTTCGTAGAGCAAATATAAGTAAAAATAAAAGGACAGGACAAAGACTTTCTATTGGAACTTCAATTTCACTACAGATCTGTTTCGAGAGGTGGTGAAACCATCCTCTATGTTCGGGTGATTACAGAAGAATTGTGTGAAAAATTGAAGAAAAGTGATTAGTGGCATACACATACATGTATACCTCAACTTGCATTGTTTTGAAGTAAGTTGTTCTCGATTATATGTTAATTTTCAAAAAAATATATGGAAAAATAAAGTTTACATCATATATATATATATATATATATTACAGTAAGCCCCCTCCCATTCGCGGCCATGCATACCCGTAGATTTTGCTCTCAAAGACTTTTTTTTTCATGATGTTTTTAAATTAGCGCAGTGCTTCTCAATTATTTTCTGTGATGCCCCCTCTAGGAAGGGGGAAAATAAATAAATAAATAAATTTCATGCCCCTCAGCACCCCGTGCGTGACTATAAATGGTATTATTTGTCTATAAGATTATAAATACACCTCTGCATAACGTTGTATCTTTATTAACATTAAAAATAAAAAAAAGCATTAAATAACAAAAAAAACCCCACTCTTAATTCTAGTACAGTATGGCAAAAAAGCATGTTCCCCAAGGTCATCCACGCCCCCCTGCCATCACACCGTGCCCCACTATGCGAGAAGCACTGAATTAGCGGCAGCCCTGACAAATTATACATATGCATCATCAAGACATTACTGGCACGTGATTCAAATTTAGCCAATGGCTGAGAGCTTTTGTTTCTCCCTCTTGCCGATTGGTTGTGATGATGTGTACACCTCTTTTTTTTTCCTCCTTCGCGCACGTTATCAATGTGATTGCTTGAATTGTGAATTCAAGGGTTTATCTGTAGTTTGTTTATAATGATTATTTAAGCCCTATGATGTCACTCAAATGCCCTGCATTTTCTCTAGCTTCTGGTAAGGAGCCTAAGCGCTTTATTTATTCATAAGTATTATCACAGTACAAAATTAAAAAGTTTTTACTTACTCATTACGACATTTTACCGCATTATTACTGTAGTAATGAGTAACACTGGCTATAGAATGTGTTAACAAGCATATTTAGCATATGATCCACGGGTGGGGAAGGAACATAACCCCCGCGAATAATGGGGGCTTTCTGCGGGTTTTTATATATCTTTTTTTTATATATATATACAAATAAATTTGGTGTAGCCTACCCTAGGCTAGAGACAAGCTAATTCGATTTAAGTCGTTTTTGACTTACGTCGTTAATTGGTTCCAGGAGAAATGATGCAAGCTGAGGTTTACCTGTGTATATAAGAAGCGGGACAGTATGATCCAGGGAATTATATTTTCTGGTAGAATCCAGGAATAGAAAGTTATTTTCTCCCGTTGTTGTTTCTCAATGGTCAGTTTTTCTGGTGCTGTATGGAGCTACAGACTCTACAAACTGACAGAAACCAGAAATTTCTGGAACCGGACTGTAACTACTTAAACTAACGAGGTCTAATGTCCAATTTGTAATTGCGTTTAATAGACGTGGTGTTTTAGTATTGTAGGCACCTCGAGTTAAAAATGATGCCTTTTATGCTGTTTATTTTCTGATGTTTTTCAGTATTTTTTTGGTTGTTGTTGTTGTTTCCTCAAGTTACATCAGCCAAGTGAACGTAGATATTCTGTAATGAGTTTCTTTAATAGCTGCAACCTCCAATTTCCTCCTTACGCTTCAAACAATTACATCCAGATCTAATTATTAGACTCGAACATTCCTACAAGTATTTCAAGCCTCCATTACTGTGTGTGTGTTCTGTGCAAATGGATCTGCTTAGTTTGTGATGCGAAATGGGAGATTACTGGGAAGTTGATTTTTTTTATTTTTTGTAGATTATATTATTTCCTGTTTATTATACAGCTGTTAAACTACTTTGAAATTAAAATAGTTACCAAAACAAATTAAGCTGACATTTCCTGTATAGGGCTTTATTTTCTGTTTGATTGTGTGTAAATATCATCTGCAGCTTTTGGATGTTCTTTTCTAAACTGTTTTTTTTTTTCTTCCCCTGTTGCTTTGTAACCTCACAGACTTATGTAATATATTTTTGTGTTCAACTTTCCAGTGTTAACTTTCTTCCAAGCACTTCAATAATGAAAGGAAAATATATATATATTAACAAAAAAGGTTAAAAAAAAGAAAAAAGTACCTCCATTTTTTTCTGGCTAAAAAGATGAATATGCACCATACTGTGCAGCTCTAAAAAAAAAAGCTTTATATTTACTACTTTGAATAGAATTCTAGATTTATTTGGTCGTTCATCATAAAGATATACATAAAAAAAAAATCCCCAATGAATTTGTTAAATTGTTAAAATTCATTGGGGGGATTTCAATGCACATTGTTTTTAAAAAAGAAATTCCCTGAAAACACTGGCTTGAAGTGACCAGTCCGACACAGTGTTCATATCGTTCAGTCTGTAATCGCCAGCTCAATCTGGCAACCCAGCGCAAATGTTTACAGCTCTCAGTTTGGCTTAATTGCTTTTGTGAACGTTGAATAAAAGAAGAAATAAAGTAAAAATTACACTCAAAGTTGTGTCTGGTTTGTTGTGCTAATGGTAAATGTCTGCAAAGCACAAATAAAAAGCTGCTCAACGCCGAACAGTAAACACGAAACAAACCCTCAGAGTTCCAGGAGCTTCTGCAAAAGTGCCAAAGACTGCAACACCGCCACAGATAGTCAGTACAATGCGAGGAAAGGTAATTTATATAAAATAAGTAGAAATTGGTTCAAATTAAATATGAACCTTAAATAATTTTTATACAGTAAACATCAGTTGAACAATATCAACAGGATATCACACTTCATCGCGGTCAACGAGGTGATAAAATTTACAAAAATCGATTATTAAAAGTGTTGGTAAGAAATCTTGTTATCGAATAGTCTTGCTTTGCAGCTCCTCTTCACGAAAGTCAGCAATGGTTCTTTTACATGAACCTCTCACCATAGACAGTGAGAGACATGGCCAGCCTTTGATAACCCAGTTAGCTGCACTGGGAGAACAGTGACAACCTTTTGGAGAGTGGGACTTGAACCCCCAACCTAATGATCAGTGATCCAACCGACATTACCACCAGGCTACCGCTGCCCCAATCGTTCAAAGTAAATAAGAAATAATAAAAGAGGCTTCACATAGCTCCACAATCCAACAAGTCCTGCAATCACCAGATTTAAACCACACTGGGAAAAAATGTAAATCTTCTCACAATATTGAAGAATCCTTTAAAAATTCCTGGATCCAGCATCGTATCCATATCATCTTCACAGCACCGAATCCGGTAGAAAGTTCGTGAAAATCCAGACAACCACCACACGCACCAACAATCCAGGGGTAAACAAATTTATTACCTCCACCAAGGTGGTTATAAATTTAAGGTTTTCCCTTGAGAGAAACTACAAGCATTTCAGATTGAGAACAGTTTACCCATGCAGCATGCTGGGAAATCGGTAAAGAAGAAAAAAATAAATGGTTGGGGGGGCACGAGCTACAAAGATTACACGATAACAAGCACAAACCACAAACACACAGAAACCTTGGCTGCAAGTTTCATTTACATTAATTCACTGCGTTTTCCTACATTTTGTTGGACATTATAAGGCCCGTAGTTGCACAGTACACATTTACATGTGAATTTCCCCGGGTACATTTCCTCATGTTGGATTTTCCCCTGAACTGCTGCTTGTGTTCATTTAAACGGTTTAATTAAACACAGCTTCAGGAAAAGAGTCAGCTGCAAACCTCCCACTCCAGCTGTGATCGTATAAATGTACCTGAGCAGAACAGTCACGATACGTCTTCAACAGGTTTCATCCGAAACAGGAAGAGGTGGGTTTGTCCTCTCTCTACCGGCAATGATGGAAAAGCAGAAGTGACCACATCTGCCCGCTTTATTCACACGAATCAACAACAAATCATCGTCGCTCTCGGTGGGTCTACAGTTCTGTAAAAAGGTCCGATGCTCATCAGGCTCCTTTAGATTCTTTCGTGTCCTCTTCCCTCCTGGAGGACGCTGACAGAAACCGACCACCTTGGTCCGACTTCAACTCTGCGGCATCACCTGTCGATCAGTGCTGGATTTTGTTAGTCCCAGGTATTTGGGCAGCAGCTGTCCAGTGATACAAAGACAGGACACAAACGGTGAAAAAGAAAAAAATGTCCACACACACACACACACACGTAATCTGGTCTAATGAATTTAACCCATTCTGAGGGCACGCCCATAAGCCAAGAAGTTTGGTAGATAAAACAATTAATAGAAAACCAATTAATGTGTTCCAACCCCCTCCAAAACTCATATAACCTGCACCAAACACTTATATTTGACCTAATATATTAAAGATAAACATGTAAGAACAATAAATATTTCACAATAATAATAATAATACATGTACATTAACATTAATAATAAAACAGGAATAAAGAATAAGTCAATTAACCCTTCCGATCATCAACTGCGGCAAACGTCACGTGAGCAGGCATAAGGTGGGGCATAACAGAGAAGGAGGAGCAGAACTTTGTGCATGTGTCACACTACGAATGCCAGTGAGGAAAGGCTTGTGGTGAGCTCCCACAAGGCCGGTGCTTCTCAAATAATAGGGTGTGTGGTGTGGTGTGATGCCGGGGTGGAGATTGACCCTGGGGAACATGCTTTTTGCCATACTGTACTAGAATTAAGTGTAATTGTGCATTCTCTACAGTAGGCGGCAGTGGCGCTCTCACCGTGTTCCCTGTGGTGTAGGGAAAAAGCACCAAGCAAACGATATCAGGTGCAGTAAACACTATTTATGGTCATGCACAAAGCACTGGGGAGGGATGGGGGAGGGGAGGGGAGGTGGGAGGGTTCTTCCTATAAGGGGCATCACAGAAAATAATTGAGAAGCACTGCAGAAGGCGTTCTTGGAGCGTGGAGAAATACATGCGGAAGAATACGAGGCTAATCGGCCTGGAAAAGCCATTTCCCCAGCAGGGCTCATTAATCAAAAATTTGCTGGTAGAATGGGGCAGATTTTTGGTGGACTGGAACTGGGATCATGGACATTTCATTATAAAAGACACTCGTAAGTCAAGCTACCACTGTGCATGCGTGTGTGTAATATAAATATAATATATAATCAAAATTGAGAAGATTCTCCTGAACAACTGCTTTTTCAGGAAGGAAGAGGATGAAGATGCAGTGGAACCTTCTGAGAAGTTCTTACTGTATTGGTGCTGAACTACAAGCAGAACCAGGAAGAATAAGAAACCCATACAGCCAAAGATCATCCCACAGATCATGAAACTGTAACTGCCGTGCGTGTTGATCATCTGTCATACAAAAAAAACAAAAACAAAACAAAAAAAAACAGAGTCAAGGGTCGTTCAAATCGGTCAAGTTAACGTTTAACCGTAACGCCATGCGGTTTCTTACCGAGCCCACCAGTACTTGTAGAAGCATCTCTCCCATTCCAGCTGTGGTCACGAGGACTGTAGTGGCACAACCTTCAGGATAAAGACACATTAATAATCTTTAACATATAATTCAACAAACAGATGCAACAACACGGGTTAAACATGGGCGTTTCGCTTCTGGAGAGAAAAACAGAATTAAAATGCTAAAATAAGGTAAAATAAATGTATTTAAAAAAATAAATAAATAAAAACATCCATCTCACACTGGCAACAGATGTGTTTTGTTTTTTTTGTTTTTTTTAAATCAAGCACCAATCACTGAGCTGGAAAATTCAGCTCTCCAGAAGTCTTTAAAGTGCAATACCACCGGGCTCCACTAGGGACGGGCTGCAAAAGACTTACGGTTCCATAGACTTCCATTCAAAAATAATTATTAATTTCTCACAAAAATACAGACTCGATAGATTTTTTTCCTTTTTGTTTGATCTTCTAATAGTTTCTTTCGAACCCAGGCAGTGGTGACCTGGTGGTAAGGTGCTGGATCACTGATCCCAAGCTTTGGGGGTTCACGCCCCACTATCAACAGGCTCCCACTGCCTGCCTCACCCCTACCCCCCAGTGCAGCTAACTGGGTTAACAGAGACCGGCCGTGTCTCTCACTGTCTATGGTGAGAGGTTCATGTAAAAGAACCATTGCTGACTTGGGACAAGAGGAGCTGCATAGGCATCAGCATGTTTCTGCCCTGCGGTGGCCTGGCGAGCTGTCCAGGGTGTACGCCGTCCTCACCCAGAGTCGGCTGAGATGGGCATCAGCCTCCCCGCGACCATAATTAGGATTAAGAGGCTCATAAAATGTATGATCAGTTTATTTACAGTTGGAAATGATTCATTTATGACTCTGCATGAATAAGTGTGATCCATGACAGCATAGCGGGTATTAAGTCGGATATTATTATATACTTTATTGAACTTTAAATGAGATTTCACTTAAAAGGAAGAAGCTTTCCAGAAGTTATACTTATAGTCACTGCAAAACTATTAACAAACGATGCCAACAATCCAGAATTAACAATTACCAACTTAATACCTTGCTGTGATGCGTCACATACGTATACATGAAAGTGTTCAAGAGTCAGTTCAGTTCCCTGCAGCACACTGTGCTTAACACACACACACACACACACAGACACACACACACACACACACACACAGACACACACACAGACACACACACACAGACACACACACACACACACAGACACACACACACACACACAGACACACAGACACACACACACACACAGACACACACTACTGAAGGGGGACACACCCTCCGCATGCTCCCTGTCCTCTGCGCACCTTGGGCCCATAGCCCATACTGGTCCAGCCATGGGCCTCCAGCATCATCAAATATATTTTCAGTCAAAATCCCTTCCACCTGCTAACACCCGTAGTTTTAAAAGCATGCGTGTGATTTTTTTTTTTTTAGTCAAATCTCTTTCATGTCATGTACGTAATAAAATATCTATTCTGGATCATGCAAAACTCAGCATCTCTGCAGTCATTCAGAATTCATGGATATATTTGAATATTTCTGGAGTATCCGGTGAACGAGTTCCGAGCGCAATACACGACGGCATCAAATCTAATAGAAAAGGGTTTAGATTAATTGGGCAGGAGGGAACGTGTGAAAGCTGCTGAGAACGAACTAATGCCGCTTTAATTTCTCGCGGTTGGATCATGAGATTATTCGCACGTCCAGACTTGCATTCAGAAGGTTATTAATGTCTTTCAAACTTTAGCAGCACCGAGCCCTCGCTAATTCCTCAGCCTTTCCAAAACGGGCTCCGAAGAGATCAATTATCATTTACTTGAATATGGATTGAGAGAGCAGCTCGGAGGTAGCGTCCCTCCATGAGGGCCGACGGGATGAATCCTGAATGAAAAAAGAAAAGAAAGAAAGAAAGTCATGCTGGAAAGATCGATTAGACTTTGAGTTCGGGGCTTTCGAACCGAGATAGACGGCAGTGATAAAAGCACATGGAGATAAGAACGACTTGTTTAGGTGCCAAGAGGCTGGCACATGCTACTGATGTGTCCTTACGGGAAAGATCTGAATAAACACCACAGATACACGGCATCCTTAAACTTCGTTCACAAAAACAACCTGCGTTTTTTTTTTTTTGTCGTACGAATTTTAGCACTGCTAGGTACTAATGTCTGATGTTCATCTGGGTACAGTGGATGTGAAAACCGTGGAGTTGCGTCCATGTATAAAATGTGTTGTACGTCTGACATGGTGAAAATCGGGTCGCGTCTGTCATTCAAAAGCATGCGATGCTTATACAAAAGTGATACAATTGGCTTCCGAGTGGCGCATCAATGACGTGCTCCAATGTTAACCCGGAGATTGCAAGTCTGAATTCAGTTTAATACACACAGCCGTAGCCGGGAGCTAATTGGCCGAGCTTTTACGCCCACTTCACAGAGAATGTCAGCCAATCATAGACATCTGTGAGCTCATTCGTACGAGGGGGCGAATGGCGCTTGCCCTCCCTGGTTGGTGGTTGTTGTGATATTAAGGCTATACTTGATATGTGGGAATTGGACACAATTAAATCAGGGAGAAAATGGGGGGTGGGGGGGTTGAAATCCCACCCAAAAAAAGAAAGTGTTACGATCGTTATGAGACAGAAAAACTTTTGTACGACATTCCTGTGATACCCGGTTAGTGCACAGTATACTGTAGGACTCAACCCAACACTGTTGCAAAAAATGTCTAACAATAATCGTGGATATGTATTTCTGTTCTGTAGGTTTACCGTTACGAAAGGCGTACCAATTTCTTACGCTTTTTCGGTACATATTTTTCCTAACACAGCTTTTTTTTTTAATTTAATTTAATCATTATTTTGTCAGGTTACCCCATTGAGACAGTCTCATTTGCAAGAGAGCTATAGAACCCTGTAGGGCATCGGGTCTGTGGCGAGAATCCCAACAACCTCCAACAGCTGTGTTACGATATACATACGATTTTGGGGTCATCTGTTGACCTAGACCAGGGGTCGGCAACCCGCGGCTCCAGAGCCGCATGCGGCTCTTTCACTTTTCTGGTGCGGCTCCATGGCTTTTCAAAATAATGTTGTAGTTTATGGCCGACGGCTGCACCACAAGCTGCTTATTTACTCACACGGCACACTCACATTTACTCCACCAATCACTGATCATCAAAAGAAAAGAAAAAAAAATCTAGATTGGACATTACTGTTTCAATTCTGAAGTGGAGCCATCTTGGTGAGATCACCTTGCTTTAAGTGTTAAACAGTAATGTGATCTCACCAAGATGGCTCCACTTCAGAATTGAAACAGTAATGTCCAATCTAGGGTTTTTTCACCTGAATGATGTGGGTTCCCTTCCAATGCTCTTTTAGGGTGGAAAATTACATTGATGAAAATTAAGGGTCGGTGTGGGCGGATATTTATTTGTTATGGGCGGGGTGATTTTGTGTGTGTGTCCACAAGAACACACACAAAATAACCCCGCCCACACCAAAGAAATATAAAAGAGCCCTAAAAGAGTTCATGGCAAGCAGCAGCACATTGAGAGAGATTTTTTCTGCCACCGGGTTTGTAATCCAGGAACGGAAATCACAGCTGAAGTAAGAGACGTTGGATGAGATTTGTTTATACACAGCAATCTCCGAGTTAAATAACTGTCCTCACAGTGACAAAATAAATAACTAGGTGTGGTTCAGTCTCCACTCTGAGCATGGATCGGTCAGTGCAGCACGAAGCATTAATATAATTTAAAAGAATGTTGAGCAGACTCCTCCTTAAAATAACTTTTCATATACTTTTCTGTGTTGTTGTCATTTTTGTAAATTAAAACTATGACAAAACAACATTAATATAACAAATAAAGAAACGGAAGATCCCACGAAGGGCGTGATGGTGAGGTAGATACCCAACCCATTAACACATCTGGCTGTTCCCCGTCCCATGCTTTGTGGGATAGATATTCTTTATAAAAATACAAGAAGGACTCTGACACATTCATTCATTCATTCATTTTCTGAACTGCTTAATCCTAATTAGGGTCGCGGGGAGGCTGGAGATTTTTTTTTTAAATCTAAATGTTTTTGTTGCAAGCAGAATTGCAATTTAATTGTCTCTGCAGTCGTTTAAATCAATGCAACACATTGTTGTTTTATATTAACATGAAAGAAAAAGGGAAAAAAATTATATGCAGCGTTATTTGATTTTAAATGTCAAAAAAGGATTTGTGGCTCCCAGTGTTTTCTTTAATGTAAAAAATGGGTCTAAATGGCTCTTTGAATGGTAAAGGTTGCCGACCCCTGACCTAGACCCTCGTCTTGAAATTTGGAACATGTTCAGATTTTTTTCTGTTCAGAACTCCACCACAGGGGGCGACTCCAACATTTTCTGTTGAACAACAGGTGGGTTGCCCAAGATGCCCACAACTATCCTCGGAAATTGTTTTAAAATATGCGCTGTACACTTGTCATGTGATGTACGCAACAGAAGCTTTTGTGACGGAAATTGTTGTGAATACCTTTGTACTCAAGAAGGTCTTCAGTGAAAGCCAACATACACGGGTAGATGCTGCTGATAAACAAACCCAGAAGGCAGGTGCCGACGAACAAGAAGGCGCTGTTTGTATAAAGGATGAGCAGAAGCAACTCCGTCACCATCACTCCAATCTGCAAAGGAGGCGGGTTAAATCACACTCAAGTAAAATCCACCCCATGAGATCCCACTCATTATAAAGATTAAATTCTGTCCAAATTCTATAACAGACTCTGATCACATGTTCTTCAGGCCAGATTATGCGATCAGCAGCCTTTAATTATGGACCAGCGATTACAGTAAACGATTCCGGAATTAACAGTATGGGTCTTTATAGGCATCCTCCTGCTGGTCGAACATCAGCGAGTCCTCCCACTGCCACCATTTTGATTTTAGTGCCCACCCACACACCTACCTGACCACTCACCCACTCACTCACACACCTGCCCGCCCACCTGCCTGCCCGCCCACACACACACACACACACACGCCCACCTACCCACCCACCCACACACACGCCCACCCACCCACACACACACACACACACACACACACACACACACACACACACACACACACCTGTCCACCCACCCGCCCGCCACACACACCCACCCGCCCGCCCACACACACCTGTCCACCCACTCGCCCGCCCACACACACACACACCTGTCCACCCACCCACACACACACACCTGTCCACCACACACACACCTGTCCACCCACCTGTCCACCCACCCACACACACACACACCTGTCCACCCACCCGCCCACCCACACACACACACACACCTGTCCGCCCACCCACACCTGTCCACCCACCACACACACACACACACACCTGTCCACCCACCCGCCCACCCACACACACACACACACACACCTGTCCACCCACCCGCCCACCCACACACACACACACACACCTGCCCACCCACCCGCCTGCCCACACACACACACTTTATATACATTTGATAAAGACACAACGCTGTAACTGCACCGCCTGGTCGTGTTATCAGCCACGTCGTACATCAGTCCGTCCCCATGACCTCATTCACTTTTGCAGAAACAACAAGATACACCTTGTGCAAAGAACAATTTAAAATCCCCAAGCTGTACAAACGCTTCATTCCTTTGTAAACATCAGGACTACCAACAGGAACCAGGATGTTGATGTGCGTCATGTTTTGTGGCTGAATTTATTTTACAGTGTAACTCAACCTTACAAACAAAGTTACTTCCAAATAGATACCGAGGGCGAGCTTACCAACACAAAGAAAACAACGACTGAAATTAGATTAAATTATGTTTGCATGTTCTCTCAGCGCTTGCATAGGTTTCCTCTGGGGACTCCGGTTTCCTTCAGCAGTCCAAAGACGTGCACATCAGGAGAAATGGTTGCTCCAAATGGCTCCCAGTTCAGTGTGAATGGTTGTGTATGTTGGCCATGCAGTAGTCTGGCACGCTGTTCAGGGTGTCCCCCCAGTGTCAGCTGAGCTGAGCTCCCGCCTCCCTGTGACCCCAGGAGGATTGAGTGGTTTGGCGGATGAGTGAAAATTAAGTTTAAAAAACAAAAAATAGACAGTTATTAGATTTTGGTTTTCTGCTGATTTTACTGGGTTACATTGAGACTTTCCCATGTTATTTATTTGTTTGTTTGTTGATCAGTTTCACAGAGTAGACATGCATTGACGTCAGATGGAAGGATGCCTACATTATCAATAACTGTGGAGCACATGGTGGAATTAAAATTTATTCTTATTCTGGGTGAGGTCAGGGTAGACCCTAAAACAGCTTGCCAGGCCATCACAGGGCAACACACATACAACCATTCACTCTCACACCGAGGAGCGATTTGGAACGGCCAATTCGCCGACTATGCACATCTTTGGCCCGTGGGAGGAAACTGGAGTACCCGGAGGAAACCCACACATGTACAAGAAGAATATGCAAACGCCACAAGCCTGGGACTCAAACCCAGGACCTTCTTGCTGTGAGGTGGACGTGTTCACCACTGTGCCCTCGAGCCGCCACAATATTATGGTTACTATAACTAGTAGTAGTAGTCAGATCAATTTTATTGTCATTAATTTTGAACACTTATTTTGTTTGGTTATTACATCATATACAAAATATTAAACAAAATAGAATATATATTAAAAGTCTCCCTTCAAAAAAAATACAAATAGACAGTCCCCGTTATTCACTGGTGTTGCGTTCTTCTCCCACCTGTGGATGCCGGAAATCCGCGAGGTTATAAAACTCTATGTATAATATTACATGCGCTAAAATGTGCTGGGTAAACACATTCTGTAGCCAGTCTTAATCATTACTACATTTTACTGTATTAACGAGTAAGTAAAATCTTTTAAATTTTGCACTGTGGTAATATTTATGAATGAATAAAGCGCTTAGGCTCCTTCCCAGAAGCTAGAGAAGATGCCGGGCGTTTGAGTGACATCATAGGGCTTAATCATTAAAAACACACGAAAAAAACCAGGAATTCACAATTCAGGCAATCACGATAACATTGCGTGAAGGAAAAAAAAAAAAAAAAAAAAGAGAGAGAGAGAGAGAGAAAGGTGTACACATCATCTGCAACCAATCAGCAGAAGGGAAAAACAAAAGTTCTCAGCCATTGGTGAAATTTGAATCACGTGCCAGTAATCTCGTGATGATGCATGTGTATAATTTGCTGGGGGTGCCGCTAATTCCATGTTTTTCACATAGTGGGGCACGGTGTGATGGCAGGGGGGGAACATATGACCTTGGGGAACATGCTTTTTGCCATACTGTACTAGAATTAAGTGTTTTTTTTCCCCCATTATTTAATGCTTTTTTTTTATTTTTAATGTTAATAAAGATACAATGTTATGCAGAAGTGTATTCATAACAATTTTATAGTCACACTTGGGGTGGGGGGGGCTGAAATATTTTTTCTTCTTCCTAGAGGGAGTGTCACAAAATAATTGAGAAAAACTGCGCTAATTTAAAAATATTGGGGGAAAAAAAGCCTTTGAGAGCAAAATCCACGAGTATGCGGGGCTGTGAATGGTGAACAACGAATGGGCGGGGGCTTACTATACAAAAGTCTGTTTAAAAAAAAAAAAGAAGAAGAAAGAATTGAGGTTCATGATCAGCACCAGGTACATTTCTTGGTTTTAAAACAAAGGTTGCCAAGTGGACTGGAAGTGGATCTGAACTCTTCAAACACACACACAATCAATAGCTTAATGTTTGCTGTTGATCTGTGGTGAAGATTAAGGACCCATGAATTTATTAAAAGCATTTTTATTAGCATTTATATAAGTTTTTTGTGTGTTAGCAAGAATACACGCCCCCAGTGCAGCTAACTGGGTTATCAAAGGCAGGCCATGTCTCTCACTGTCTATGGCGAGAGGCATGTAAATGAACCATTGCTGACTTTTGCAAAGAGTAGACTGCAAAGCCGTCAGCGTGTTTCTACGACCTGGAGAGGAATGGGCGCCGGCAGGCCAAATCAGCCCGAGTCTCGCCATGAAGGTGACCCATCGACATCCCCGGATGTTAAGGGATCAGTGAAGTGAAGAAGAAGATTACACATAAACTACTCATTTAATTTCTATAAACCTCATTGAAGGTGTGAGGCCTGAGCCTGGAAAGAACCCATAGCATTTTGGAGGCGATCTGTGCACGAGACCATGTGGGGAGAAGGTTCTTTAATTCACATGGGGGGAAAAACAAGTTCCACTTGGGGGAGACATTTCATTAACGCTGCCAAGTTCTAATAATTATTTATATTTAAAATAATAATTGCACACGTCAGAGGTACTTGACACTAAAAATTCTTATCCACTGTGACGAAGGTGCAAGACACAATGAGGTACATGTGGAGAAAACCCTACTGAAATACATCAGTGAGCACCAAACACACATTGTTTACAGATTCTACTGAATGTATCCATTTAAAAATATAGTTATTGCCTGTAGTCAAAAACATTTGAGAACGTTCTCCTCAGACCTTCTGGGTTTAAAAAAATAATTAAAAAAAAAACAAAAAACAAAAAAAAAACAAACAAACAAACAACTTTATTTCCGTCCAACTTGAAGATCCAGTTGTGTGTCCTCACCCCAGACATTGTACAGCTGAATAACATTATAAACGTCAACACTGACTGTGTTGCAAAGTTCACGGAACAATCAGAAAAGCTACCCAGAACTGGTTCCCCACCCCCGTGCACAACAGTGAGGATTTAAATAAACATGAAACCAGTGTTTGGATGAAGTCATCATGAACATTGAAATTAACACCAAGTACATCATCAGAGAAGAATTATAATCAGCTTAGCCGAGCTGCGTTCACAAAGGTTTTCCCTTACCTGGTTAAATATGAGCAGATGAACTGGTTTGATCCGATAAGCCAGTGGTATGGAGGTCAGACGCCCAACGGTGATGGATGCCCAAAACACGCTGGTCAGGTATCCTGCTCTCTTGTGTGCGAGACTCATGGGTGGAGCCACGGCATAGGCGTAAACGAAACCCGTGTATGATCCCTGACATGAAGGACAGAAGATCCACCACCGTCATCCTGCACTTCTATCTCATTTCTGAATTATCTGATTTCATGACATGATAAACTAGCAGTGAACAGGTCCTTACCACAATGCCATCAAAGAAGAAAAGCACCATCCCTCCAAAGATATGGAGCATAAAGAAAGAAGGTGGAAGTTCTCTCAGCTTGTTGAAGTTAAGGCAGTTTAGCATGTTCATGTGGCCTGAGAAGAAAACAACAAATCAGAAGTTCCTTCATTAAGAATCTTCATATCATATTAAAAAAACCCCAGAATTTTCCTTTCTGCTCCATTCTGCATCCAACCAGAACCAAGAACAGGGTGTAGCTACCGCTTGGATCTTACCCGAAGCTTCCGGAAGGTCCGTCACACTCACGTCAGCCTTCTCCAAGCCCCTCTGCATCTTTCGTGTGCTCATAGCCACCTCCCCACCCAAGAGACGAGGACCGCGCTCCGGGGAACATGGGAGAAGCTGCTCCCGGTACATCAGAACCAAAACAGCGATCGGTACAGGAAGCTGGAGGTAGAACAGTGAGAGAGATTACGCACCTCATAAACATTCATTATTTGTTCCAGTCCCAATGCAATGTGTGATTTCATTTTCAACAAGAACTTATTCCAATTACCTTTCCTTCCTGGAGAGAGCTTGAAAAAGTGACAAAATGTAAACAAGTAAATATTAAAGTACAACAAAACTTCAAACTATAATCTACAGCACGGTTACACTTCTACTGTGATCACGATTTTAACATTCATTTAATTCATTCATTTCCTGAACAGATTAATCCTAATTAGGGGCTGGGCTCATGATCAGGAGGTTGTGTGCTCGAATCCCATTTAGACCCCCACTGTGCTAAGAGCCCTGGGCAAGGTCTTAACCACAAGTGTGCCTCTGTTCACCCAGCAGTATAAATGGGTACCAGTAAAATATACTGGGAAGGGAACCTGCGACGGGCTAGCGTCCCATCCGGGAGACGTTGACCTCCTGGTCGCTTCACGCTATGGAAACCGGGAATAAGCACCGACCTGATGAGTCACTAGGCTCGGGTGTAAAAAGCCCAAAGGACTTCACCGTAATAATAATTAGGGTCACAGGGAGGCTGGCGCCCATCCCAGCCGACTCCGGATGAGAGCAGAGTACACCCTGGATGGCTCACCACGTCATAGCAGGGCAAGAACAAGCTTACGACGAGGCCCCTCCTCTTTATGAAAGTCAGCAACGATTCTTTTACATGAACCTCCACCACAGACAGTGAGAGACACGGCCGGCCTTTGATCACCCAGGTAGCTGTAGTGGGGGGACAGCAATGACAACCTGGTGATAGTGGGGCTTGAACCACCGACCTTAGGATCAACAATCCAGCACCTTTACCGTTACGCCACCACTTCCCCGTATATGACCATATGCACTCTATATAGCCACATACACCGTGTATAGCTGCTATATAATGGTACGTGTTGTATAAATGTATTTGTATAACTGGATCTAATTTATGTGCAATTCTATGAAATTATATGAACTCTGACCTCTCTCCCTCCCTCCACCCCTCCACTTTTCCTCTTCCCCATCCCCTCCCCTCCACCCCCATCTCTCCCTCCATCCCCACCCCCCCCGCCCACCCTCCACCACCCACTCCCTCCCTCCCTCCACCACCCCCTCCCTCCCTCCCTCCACCACCCCCTCCCTCCCTCCCTCCCTCCCTCCACAGTTTGTACAACTCAACATTTGTAAACTTTATAAAGCTCACAGCAGGCCTGTAAAATACAGACATGTGCTTTCCACGGCTCTCAGGCCTGAGTGTGGGTTAAATGAGATCAATGGCTGTCTGCCACATTTGACAAAAGCCAGACCTGCATCTAAAATGATTCAGAAGCACGTCAGGTGTTCTTAATCTTCAGTACGATTAAGAGATCGACTCTAAATCCTGAACTGTCTCAGTGTAGAGACCCACAGACATGATGAGAGACGGCGATGCTGATGAGGTGACGACAGGAGAGAATGTTATTAACAGATAAGCCTGTGGACATTCTTCTTAATTCTTTATTAAAAGGTATACAGTCTTTATATTGGGAGCACAGATGGAACTGATACTGCATCAGGTATTCATCAGTGGGATCATTTAGGGGCGAATTATACTTGAGTAGGTTCCTTACCTACAGCACATATCGTAAAG
The DNA here is from genome assembly GCA_024760905.1 of Plotosus lineatus. NCBI lineage: Eukaryota > Metazoa > Chordata > Actinopteri > Siluriformes > Plotosidae > Plotosus > Plotosus lineatus. Next base: position 4,042,300 of record CM045732.1, read on the forward strand.
ATTTAAAAAAAACAAAAAAAACAACTGCCTTTAATGGATCACAAAAATGCAAAATTATTTCAGGTACAGTTGGTTCATACTACTTGCGTTTGTGGAAAATAATTCGTCGTTCTCAAGCCAGAGGCTTTTCCCGGATTACCTCAGGAGCTTTAGATGGTGTGTAGAAACTGGGTGAGGCTCAGGATTTCAAGCCAATCTCATGTTGTATACAGCAGGAATAAAGGGAGGACTTACAAGATGGAACACATGAAATCCTTCTTACTCCGGCTCAGATAAGCACTTTGGCCTGTGGTGAGGTGGCTGGGACGGCTGTGCTGGGACAACAAGGAACCGGTGCTTAAATAAACAATGGTTGATCTCTACAACTTCAAACTGCTGTCTCCGTGTTTCCCAATCACCGAACGTCCTCACTAATGGCGGCATTTACAGCATTTGGCAGAAACCCTTATCCAGAGGAAGTTATATTTGTCATTTTTATAGAGCTAAGCAACCGAAAGATAAAGAGGGGCCTTGCTTAAGGGCCAAGCAATGGCGGCTTTATGGTACTGGAGCTCGAACCCCCAGCCTTCTGTTCAGTAACCTGGAGCCTTAACCACTGATTGATCTGCAATACAGAGATGATAAAATACAGTGGTACCTCACCGTACGAATTTAATACGTTCCAGTGCCTTTTTCGTAACCTGGATTTTTCGTAAATTGAACTGCATTTTACATGTAAAATGTGTGATTCGTTCCAAGGCCCCCAAAAACTACCCCCTAAATCCTTTAAAATTATTAAAGTATACCTTTTAAGGCCTCCTCCTGCTTCAATATCGTACCGATGGTAGGCGGGTTTGGCCATATTCCTTTGCGATATCACTCAACCGCATGCCACGAGCCCGCTTCTTTTCACTTGCACTGGAAATCACACGCGTGTGTGTGTGTGTGTGTATGTTGACCATGCCTTCTTAGCAGAGTTATAATCTTACAAATGTTTATGGAATATTAAAAGCCGGAGTAAAAAAATAAAGCACACTCAAACAACAGTAACTCTGTCCTTTACACGAAAAGCATTATGGGAGATGTAACTCCATAATAGCCAATGGGACTGAGCTGCGTCATTCCTTCTATCCAATAGGAGGCCAGCGGGGCGGGATATTGGGAGATGGCCAATGGGAGGGAGCTGAGTCATCCCTTCATAGCCAATGGGAGGCCAGCGGGGCGGGTTTTTTTTTCTAAGATAGTCAATGGAGAGCAGCTTGTGCATTCTTTGAATGTTTGAATGGCGCTTTTGATGCGTTTCGTAAGGAGAACTTGTTTCGTATACAGAGACAAAAAATTTTGGAAAATGTTTATTGTAACCTGGATTTTTGGTTTGCTGGGACTATCGTAAGGTGAGGTACCACTGTATTATTAATTCAAAAAGGTGTTCTCGTTTTTAATTGGTTCCTGGCCTTCCAAAAATAAGCAATTATTGAACTAGGTGAAGCATGATATGGCGAGATATTCGATTGAGGTCATGTTATTCACCCAGACCGAAGGGCCGTCATGTCGATTTAGTTTTCTTTTTATGTTCCTGTTTAGCATATCTTTAGTCACTGCTGTGCCGCCTCCCCAGTGCAGCTAACCGGGTTATCAGAGGCCGGCCATGTCTCCCACAATCTTTGGTATGAGGTTCATGTAAAAGAACCATTGCTGTCAGTCTGGTTCTGCATTAGTGAGCTGTCCAGAGTGTACTCTGCCCTCACCCAGAGCTGGCTGAGATGGGCGCCAACCTCCCGGCGACCCTAATTAGGATTAAATTATTGACTGAACGCTTAGTTTACACTAAAACTATTTGAACTCCGGCTCACTGGATGGGGACCATTCCGCTCATCTTCAGTAAATTAATATTAGTAAATTACTCAATGGCTAACAATATGACCTTTTTGGTGCAAAAATTAAAAAGTGAAATGCTAGTCTAGTATAAATGTATGAAAGGATGTTTAATTCTCGATTTAATGAATAAGAATTGACTGTCACCATCATCCAAGGCTCAATCATCAACTTCATCAACTCTGTGAACAAACCCAGGACATTTCAGCACAGATTCTGTTCACGTACTCGCCATTACTCACATTGACGAGTGCCATGATCCAGAAGGCGTAGGACACGGTGGTGACTCCTTCACCTTCAGTATGATGAGGAACGTAGGACACATTATGCAACTGCCGTCCAGACAGCTTGTTCCTCCAGGGCCTCGTGTGTGATGATGAACTGTTGGTAGTGTTTCCTGCAATGCAGTCGATTTCCGACAAAAAAGGGTCGGCGATGAGGGGGCTCAGCAACGCCCCAAGACCAGTGAAGAAGTGCAGAACCTAAAGTGGAATATAAAAATAAATAGAATTTTATTTAGAATTGTGTGCTGTGATGCCTGATGTGGGATTAAACGCTTTCAGGGTGCTAAATCAAACCTTTTTGCTGCAGGTGTACACATTTGAACAGGCAAAGTTCCCGAACGGTCAGGTTCCCAAACGGTCAGGTTCCCAAACGGTCAGGTTCCCGGATGACTAGGTTCCAGGAAGGCTCTTTTGATGTTTAATGAATGTATAAAGTAATTCAATTCCTTTCGGTAAACATTGATTGGTCTGTGTGCGGACGTCCATCATAGAAATTCCAGATGCAAGGTGAGGGACAAAAAAAAAAAAAAAAAAAAAAAAAAACCCTTAAATTTGTTTCATACTAAGGCACAATTTACAGCAGAGGTCACCAACATGGTGCCCACGGGCACCAAGTCATCATGGCCTGTTCACTGCGATTTTTAAAACAGGCCCGCGGCTCCATAGCGCCATCCTTCATTGAGCTGCGTCTAATTTTTTTGCTATTTGTTTTTAATCAATATCTTCACATAGATGAATATTATTAATTATTAATAATGACATGTATAAGTCAGTTAGGATTTTTACACCCGAGCCCAGTGGCTCATCAGGGCGGTGCTTATCCCCGGTTTCTGTAGCGTGAAGCAACCAGGAGTTCAACTCCCCCTGGATGGGACACTAGTCCATCGCAGGTTCCCTTCCCAGTATATTTTTACTGGTACCCATTTATACTGCTGGGTGAAGAGAGGCACACGTGTGGTTAAGACCTTGCCCAGGGTTTTAGCACAGTGGGGGTCTCACTGGGATTTGAACACACAACCTCCTGATCCCCACCACCCGAACCACTATGCTGCCGGCTCCACTAATACTGTAATAACATAATTAAAGGTAAATTGAGCAAATTAGTTATTTCAGAAGTGTGTATCGGCCTGGTAGCGCTTCGCGTTAATTGGTACCAAGGAAGTAACTCTCGGCTTCAAAAAGGTTGGTGATCCATGATTTAGAGAACCAATCCACCTTCTAACCCGTTAACTGGTGGAAACTGAAGAACCCTGTGGGCACACTGGTTAGGACGTTCTACCTCACAGAAAGCAGAGAAGTGGTCATTGGTTTAAGCCATGAGCCTGGTGAGGACGTTCCTGTATGGAGTATGCATGCTCTCCCTGGGCTTGTGTGGGTTTCCTCTGGGTCATCCGGTCTCCATCCACAGTCCAAGACATGCAAATTAGGCTAATTGGTTATTGCAAATTTCCCCGTAGGTGTGGCTGTGAATGGTTTGTGTGTGTGTGTGAAATCTGGAATGGTCTGATGAGCTGTTTATGCTGTACCCTGCCTTTGGCCAAAGTTGGCTGAGATAGGCTCCAGGCCCTCCATATTTTCCTTTCATTTTACTGTAAACAAAAATGCTTTGGAAACAAAGAGAACACTACAGCATGCAGGGCTGGAGCTTCTCCTGGAACAGGGTTGGGAACCCCTAGTGTAGAAGATGTCGAATGTTCTGTACTGAACCCTGACCCATCAAAATACCCAAAGCCAAGATCCCAAGTCTGGTACACAGAACATCTAAAGACTCCTCATGACAGAAGTGAGAATGAATCTGAAGTTGCGTGTTTAAAAAAAAAAAAAAAAAACCCTCAATGATGTAATGGCGAGGCCATGCAGTGCACCTACTGACCTGGAGAAAGACAGTGGAGTCTTTCTGGTAGAGCTTCACCAGTTGCAGGTTGGAGATGGTATCGATGATGCCCATGGCGATGCCTGTAACAGCCATCGCGGTCGCCAGCATCAGCAGATTGCTGCATAATGGGATGAAGGCAAACGCCACGGAGATGATGAACGTGGATACAGCGAGGGATGACAAAGAGGAGCAAAGTCTGGAGATGAGAGACAGACAGCATCATCATCATCACCATCATCATCCAGTCGAGAACACGGGGTGAGTTTCAGACCAAGAACTTTCATCTCAACTGCTGTAGCACAAATGTTATGCAGATGTACGTTCATAATTTTTCAGACAAATAATAATATTTAATAATAATGCTGTCAGTGCGGGGCGCTGGGGGTGGGTGGGGGGTGGGGGGGGATTGAATTATTTTTTTTTCTTCCTACAGGGGGCGTCACAGAAAATAATTGAGAAGCACTGCACTAATTTAAAAACATTATGAAAAAAATCCTTTGAAATCAAAATCCGTGAGTATGCGGGGCCGCGAACGGTGAACCGCGAATGGGCGGGGACTGACTGTACATAAGAATTAACTATAAAAATCTCACTTCGGTTCATTCATTCTCTGAACTGCTTAATTCTAATTAAGGTCATGGGGAGGCTGATGCCTGTCTCAGCCGATTCTGGTCAAGGGTGGAGTACACTCTGGACAGCTTGCCAGGTCATTGAAGCTCATTTTAGTTCCTTTTCCTTTATGTTTGTGTAGTGTATACTTCAACCCTGAAAAAATGCTGGTCTTCAGGTCTCCGCCTCCTCACGCGTGCACTCGGTGTTCATCTACATCCATCATTCAGTCATTCATTTTCAAAGCCGCTTAATCCTAATTAGGGTCACGTCGATGCTAGCGGCCATCTCAGCCGACCCCGAGTGAGAGCAGGGTTCACCCTAGCCAGCTCACCAGGCCAATGCAGGGCCAACACTCATACAACCATTCACACTCACACACATCCAGGACGATTTGGAACAGCCAATCAGGCTGCCGTTCATGATTATGGACTGTGGAGGGAAACCGGAGGACCCGGAGGAAACCCACGCCAGCACGGGGAGAACTCTAGGCAAACTCTACACAGAAATGCCCTGAGCTGGGAATCGAACCCAGGACCTTCTTGCTGTGAGGTGGACGTGATGACCTCTACACCGTGGTTGCTACCTGCATCTGTCATGATCTTCAAAAGGTAACGGAAAAAAAAAAAAAAGAAAAGAAAACTAATCTCTTTGAAGTTTGATTTTGTGCTGATGTTCCCATGTAGCGTATACTGTACCGTTAAATTATTCTTGTCAGGCTCGACGGACGTTGCTGAAAGTTAATAATCTCCTCAAAGTTCCATCTCGAGGGATATTCAGCGACCTTTGGTGTATAATTAATTATTCATTCATGCATACATTCATTTTCTAAACCGTTTAATCCTAATTAGGGTGGCAGGGAGGCAGGCGCCCACCTCAGCCGTCTCTGGGTGCTGGGTGAGGGACTCTTGCGTCTAGTGGCGATTGGAACAGCCAGTAAGGCTGGAGATCATGTTTCTGCACCGTGGGAGGAAACCAGAGTACCTGGAGGAAACCCACTCAAGCACGAGGAGAGCATGCATCCTCCGCATGGAAACTCCCCGGAATCGAAC
>CM045732.1:4065474-4130474 GCA_024760905.1 Plotosus lineatus
CAATTACAAGTGTATCAGATCAGGTTCACATGGTCAGAACATAGGCAACCAGCATTTTGAAGAAGGTTTGGTCTAGTTCAGGGGTGTGAAACAAAGGGCCATGTGGCTGCAGGCTTTTGTTTCAACCTAGCATCAGCACACCTGACTTGGCTCATTCAAACAACTGATAAGAGTCTTCAGGCAGTTGATTGGTCAATTTGTGTGCTCTGTCCAGAAACTGACCAATCAAATGCCTGAAGACTCTTATCAGTTGTTTGAATGAGCCAAGTCAGGTGTGCTGATGCTAGGTTGAAACAAAAGCCTGCAGCCACATGGCCCTTTGTGGCACGAGTTTGACAACCCTGGTCTAGTTAAACGTCAGCCATTGAGTTTGGTGTCCCTGTCTGGTGAAGTGAGACTGAGCACCATGGTGAGAGCCAAAGAGCCGTCTGAGGCCCTCGGAAACAAGATTTCGGCCTCTTGCGAGTCTGGTAAGGGATTTAAGAAGATATCAAAAGAACTTGGCATCAACCGTTCCACCATCCAGACAGATGTTTACACGTGGAGGACATTCAAAACAACCGCCACCATGCCCAGGTCTGGCCATCGAAGCAAAGTTTAGGTCCTAAAATATCATCACGGAAGCTACATCAGGTTCTTGCTACTGTTGATGTGAATGCACATGACTCCACTATCAGAACGAGGCAACACAAGTTTGACCTTCATGGGAGAAGATCAAGAAGGAAACCTTTGCTCTCTTAAAAACAACCTTTTGGTCTGACTGAAGTTTTTCAGAGCGAACAAAGACCAGGTCTTCTGGAATGATGTTCTTCAGACAGACGAATGTAAAGTTGAACTATTTGGACACCACAACAGAAGACATGTTTGGCAGAAACCAACTACACCATCACGGGAAAAGAACCTCCTTGCAACTGTGAAGCATGGTGGTGGCGGCAGTGTCATGGTTTGGGGATGCTTTGCTGGAGGATTACCTGACCAGTTTACCAACATGAAATTCATCATTAATTCCACTGTGTTCAGAAAGCTGAAGCAGAACTGGACACTGCAACATGACAATGACCCAAAACATACCAGTAAATCCACCAAGGGCTGGCTGCAAACTAAGAGGCCTGGAATGGACCAGTCAAAGCCCGGCTCTTAATTCCATGGGGATCCTGTGGGGTGACCTACAATGGGCAACAAGGAAGCCCTCAAACATTTCAGAGCTGAAAGAATTCGGCATTGAGGTCTGGGGCAAATGTTCCTCAGAGCAATGCCAGAGACTGGTAGATGGAGAAGCGTCTCTCTGAAGTTATTTCAGCCAACAGGTGTAACACTAGTTATTAGGGGGAGGATGTCCTACCCCCCCTCCCCCTGACACGGCACGACATGACTGTAATGTGCATGCCTTTGTACTGTAGGAGGAAACTTGAGTAACTCCTCACAGAAATGCCCAAGGCTGGGACTCAAACCCTGAAGCTTCTTGCTATTGCTATTGGTAGACATGCTATTCAGTACACCACCATGGAACTATATTCTAAATAAATAAATGTATGTATGTATGTATACACTGAAGGAATTACAATTAGTGGCTGCTTGCAATGTACACAAGTCCCTACTTTTTTTTATTTATTATTTTTTTAAATTTTATACTTATTTTTAAAGTGCATCCACATGCGTCACAGCATGAGGCTCCTGAGCTCAGGGGTTCATCTTGCATGCTTTCCTCATCCCCACGTCGGCCTTTCTCTGGGTAGAAAGACAGCAGCCTCCCCAGGACCCAAGTCACTTACTCGGCTCTGGAAATGAGTCAGAATTGTTATTAATAGAAAATGGTTTTTCCAGATGTTTGAGAGCAGCGACAAACAGGGTGTTTGATTTTTGTTTGTTTCGTAAGGAGGTTGTTTACCTGCGTTTTTTTTATTTGTTTAATTCACTGGGAGGACATTTTTACCTGTTTATTTGTTTTGGCAATAAGGATTGTTTACCTCTTGTTTGCATGTAAAAGAAGTCAATTATGGAGATATTTTGATTATTATAAGAAAGAGAAGAGATCTTTGTCAACTGTTGCATGAAGAAGAAAAATCAGTTGGGAAGATAAAAATGTGTAAAGAACTATTAAGGACCAACATTAAGTGCTACATGTCTCTCTCATTCTCATATATACAGTATATATAATTTTTTTTTTTTTTTTATTATTTATTCATTTTAAATTGCACTGACCAGGAGGATGGTGTGAATGATGGTTATTAAGTCAGTGGGTGTGGCGGCGGCGACAGTGGCGGCGGCGACAGTGGTGGCGGTTTGTTTTTTGTATCCTGTACCTTCTCTGGGGGTTAGAGGGGAGAAAAGGGCGTGTCCAGGGTGTGTGGGGTCCCTGATTATTTCACTGACTTCCCCGTGAAGTCGGTCACCGAGGATGGTAGTGTAGCTCCAATCACCTGCTCTGCCATCCTAACCGCTCGCTGTAAGGCCTCAGTGCGCCGTGTCCTCTACTGAACCACACTGTACAGCAGTAGGTCAGCAGGCTCTTGATGGCGAAGCAGTAAAAGTTGGTTAGTTTTTAGCCCCACCCCCAAGAGTAATGTGTGGTACAAACAACCTTACACTTTGATTGTCTGTCCAATTTTCACATCTGACTCGGCCATTAACTTGGATTCTGTTTTGAACTCCTATTCAACTTAAAAAATAAAAACGTCCACCCAAACTTTAATTCATTTAAATTTTTAATTTTTCGAATCACTTTTGGCTTCTGCAGCATATCACAATACATTCAGCTTCAGGATACTGAAATCGAATAAACATCACAAAATATTCAATAATATCACATTTCATACAAAAATCTAAATCTTTCTCTTTTTTTATTTAGAAAACATTTAGACATAAACTATATTTATTTAATACAATTATCTCAAATTTCTGGCAAAATATTCACTGAGAAGAGCAACAAGTGTTAAAAGACAAAGTCAATGAACTCTGTCCAGTGTATTATTTTATTTTACCACAGGAGACACAAACAGGGCAGAACGTCTGCGGTTCCAAACGAGTGAAGAGTCAAAAAGTACACAGCCTGGAATCCTGTTCTCTCTCTCTCTCTCTCTCTCTCTGTCTTGCTCCACGCTCACACTTTTTCTCTGCCTCTCTCCCTTTTTCTCACTTTCTCTCCCCATTCTCTCTCTCTCTCTCTCTCTCTCTCCATGCCCTCATCAACTTCTCCTCACAGAAAGACTGCATCACCGACATCACACACAAGTGGCCACTTCAGCAGCAGTGATGCGGGGCATCATCCTGATTCTTCTTTTTTTACTTCAAACAATTTATTTTCTATAAAGATTCATGAAGAGAGCGAGAGAGAGAGAGGGTGGGGTGGGGTGGGGGCAGACTTTCTGGGGCATCAAACAAAATCAAAAGGGGCAAGAAAAGCTAGAGGGCCTGTCACTGTATCTCATTTTCTTGTATACAGAGAATCCAATAGGAGCTTTATGCACTTCTTCTTTTGTTACATGGACTGGGGGGTTAGAAAACATGTGGCCTCATTTTCTTGCAAAGCCTATCGGGCACTTTCTAATTATTATTATTATTATTATTTGCTGGTAGCTGGTGCTGGTAGCGGAGCTAAAAGGACACATTAACTACATTTCTTGCATGGAGCTGAATCTATTGGGCACTTCATCGATTGATTTTACCACATAGTTTATCGCACACTTTATCCCATTTTCGTGCCGAACAGAGAGCCTGTCCAGGTTTTACACATTTATCCGAGTTCATTGGAGACTTCATCCTATTTTCTCCCATGCAGAGGCACCTATATCGTACGTTCTCATTTTTGTCCATATGCACATATTGCACAAACGGCTTATAGGCCACTTGATCTCATGTTTTTGCAAATAGCAGAGCCTAAAGGGCTTTGAATCGTATTCGACGTGATAAGTGCTCAGGGCACTTTAAAAATTAGTGGGTGGGCGCTTATTAAAATGTCACCAGCAGAGTGGAACACTAAGTGCTTATTAGCATCGAGGTGGAAAACATGAATAATAACAGAACAATAAAATAGTTTTACTGGTATTTGTATTATTCATTTTGTGGTATCAACCAGATTACTTACAGGAAAGCTGAAAATAAACAGAAAACAGCATAATTAAAAAAAAGACCCCTTACTTTTCCCTCCCAGTGCTGCTCCTTTAAACATTTTTCCGGAAGTAAAATCGAGCCAATCAACATGACTATCAACTTTAGCACGTGGCATGTTGCACCAATCAACACGAACATAAACAAAAGCACACGGCCAGGAATGTCCTTAAATGTATGAACTTAGTAAGCAGGAGAATCGTGAAAAATACTCATCATCACTTTCTGATAGGTCCATATCTGGCTCATCGCGCCATTCATTCAGAGCATCCCATAGTTTTGCTGTAGCAGTTTCTAATGGTTCATTGGTTGTTGGACATTTACCAAGAGAACACAGCAAAATATTTTCCTGTTTTTTAAAGCATGGCGGACCAATCACATGTGTTGTTACTGATGAACATTATAGACATTCCCCAGTGGCAGGGGGTCTTGATATACCATGTAAACTCACTTTTACAGGCAGTGAACACCTTATTTTACCATTAAAGAGACTGATCCAATAAAATGGGTAAGTTTAATCTACGATTTTGATTTCAGTACACATGGGCGGTTATTACACGTAAGAGCAGGGAGCTTATTACGTGGAATACGGTATTTGATTTTTGCATATATAGGAGTCTATATGGCACTTCATCCGATTATAATACCTTTGGATGATCCTATAGGAGACATTGTCCAGTTGTATTAGGCATGTAAGGCAGCCTGTAGGACATCTTATCCCAATTTTGCACATTTTTCTAGCACTTCATCCCATTTTCATGCATTGAGCTAAGCATATGGGGCATTTTGTCCTGTTGTCATACATGTGAGGGAGCCTATAGGGCACTTCATCCGATTTCTGCACATTTTGCTGAGGCTGCTGGACACTTTGACCAATATTCTTACATGAAGGGCAGGCTAGCAGATAGGACACCATTTCATTTTCTTGCAAGCACTCGGGACTATAAGGGCACTTTTTCCTCTACGATGTGATTTAAAGTCTTCACACTAACTCTAGGTGTTCTGGTCAAGAGAAGCTTCCAATTGTAAGGGGTGAAATGTAACCCTGCAGGGCACTGCACAGTAGAGGGTATTTCTTTTGTAGTTTTTTTTGCACATCAAACATGGGTGTGTCATGTTTTATCCAGCAGACAACACATTTTATTTGTATTGAGGCATCCTGGGAAAATGGTGGCTCGGTGGTTATCAATGTCACCTCACGGCAAGAAGCTTCTGGATTCTTATCTCGGATTTTCATTGTGGGGTTTACACGTGCTCTCTATGCTTGCGCGGGTTTCCTCAGGGTACTTTGGTTTCTTCCTGAAGTCCAAAGACATGGACTGGAGTTCACCAGGCTATTCTAAATCGCCTGTATTATTCTACAGTAGATGGATGACTTGCTCATGGTGTAAATCGTTCTTTCACCCAAAGTATGCTGGGATTGGCTGCAGTCTCCATGCGACCCAGATGTATAAAGGCTGTAGATAATGAATAGATGGATAGATAGCGGCACCCTAGAGGGTACTTTCAATGTGCATTTTTTTCCCGAACACAACTATCAACCAGAGCCTCTAATGTGATGTGGGATTTGGTAGATCAAGCAGGTGGCTTTATATAAACCAATTTTAGCAGGCAATCAAATCTAAATGATTATCTTATTGCTTTTTTTCCTTTTTTTTTTTTTTTTACAGGGCTTTGTGGAGAAGAAGTGATGTTGACTCTTGATCTCTCCATTTGCATTTGCAGCCTCATCTAATAAATTTCACTTCAGATAATAAGGTGCTGGAAGGAATCGAGAGGAAATCATGAGGGGAAGTGATGAAGGCCAGAACTAAAACACATCCAGGCTTTTGTTCCCTTTCACTTTCGTCTCTACCTTCTCATGTCCTAAAAACTCCAAAATAACAACGGCAATAGACAAAGATGGAATTGAGAACACTTGATGCCATGTGCAAACACAGAGGAGCAATTCATTATACCAAGCAAGAAATCATGTGCAACATCTCTATATAACCAATAACAGTATTAAAATACCTATTCTAATAATAATAATAATAATAATAATAATAATAATGGACCTATCATTATTCATCTGTAGAAGGCACCTATAGATGCTTCGAAAAACATTTTCATCTTTGAGGTAAACACACAAAGGTGTCAGTGTTCATTTCATACTACAGACGCCACCTGTGTGCCAAGAAGTGGCTTCAGTGTAATATCTGAATCAAACATAAGCAAAATTAATTATTCGCGTAAAAGTGCAGCCTCCGGTTACACTCTGTGCCTTGAGGCATCCATTTCAATCTCATGGTTACATCAACATATGTAATAATATATTTGTGTCCTGCGATGGTCTGGCAAGCTGTTCAGGGTGTATTTTGCCTGGTGTCGACTGCGATAGGCTCCAGCTTCCTCATGACCCTGACTAAGATTAAAGTCTGTTGGGCTTTTTCCACCCGAGCCTAGTGGCTCATCAGGCCGGTGCTTCTCCCCGGGTTCCATAGCGTGAAGCTACCAGGAGTTCAACTCCTCCTGGATGGGACGCTAGTCCATCACTGGTTACCGTCCCAGTAAATTTAACTGGTCCCCATTTATACTTCTGGGTGAACAGAGGCACACTTGTGGTTAAAACCTTGCCCAGGGATTTTAGCACAGTGGGGGTCTAACTGGGATTTGAACATATAACCTCCCGATCATGAGCGCAGCACCCTAACCACTCCACCACCGACCCCACAACCGGACTAAGATTAAACAGTTCAGTAAATGAGTGATTTTAATGTGTGAGTAAGATGCTGGAAGTAAAATGGTGTTGTTTCTATAGTAACAGATATTAGGCAGGGATGTGTATTACAGATGTTTCATCATCAACATCTTCTGCCATGTGGTGCGGGGCCGGCGGACTAAGCGGTGAAGTCCAGACATCACTTTCCCCAGCCATTTCCTCAAGCCCTTCCCAGGAAGGGGACAATGAGGCGATCCCAGACCACTCGAGAGACATAGTGACTCCAGTGTGTTCTGGGTCGACCCCAGGGTCTCTTCCCGGTCGGATGTAACCCGCACACCACACCAGGGAGACGTTCAGAAGGCATTTCTTTTTTTCTTTTTGGATTTCACTCGGAAACTTGTTTGATGTTAATAATGAAATATTTCTGCTCTATTTCATCATTAATTTGTTCGTTAACATTGTATTATTATTCCTACAAGGCTTTAATCATGTTGAGTCGCACTCTGATGTGACCTCACTGACCTCAGACACACAGATACCAATTAGCTTTAATGTTTCTTCTAAAAACATCCTCCCGCTTACTAATTTCTGCTGAACGTCATGTAAAGTGGATTTTTTTATTAACAAACAGTGTACATATTCATCCAAATGGTATCCCAGAATGCCATGCAGCGAAATTCAGACAGAAACTCAGCTTGGATAGTTACATACACCAGCCTTCAACATGATAGAGTTATTGGCTCCCCAGTGGCGTATCGACAAAGCCTGTGACTATTGACCCGGAGATTGCAAGTTCGAATCCAGGTTAATCCCACAGCCATCCGTGACTGGAAGTCCAATTGGCTGAGCTCTCATGGGAGGGACAACGTACACTCACTTCCCTGTCACTCAAAGTGATATCCAGCCAATCGTATGTGTTTATTAGCTCATTTGTCTGATGGGATGAGTAGTGCCCCCAAATGCACATGAGCCACAGTTTGAAAGGAGGTGGGTGGCGAACACTGCATGTCACAGAGGGGCGTGTGCATGCTTTCACCCGTCCCTGGTGGTTATGTGACACAGAAGGCAATACCTAATGGTTGGGAATCGGATACGATGAAATTAGAGGGAGGAAATGGGCGGGTGGAGTTATTACCTCTACAATGGAGGAATGTTATGAGATTGGGCATGTGCGTGACAATGATAACTCAGAAACCAATAAACAATTTTGCAATACATTTCAACCAAATATTGGTCTTGGGCCAATCAAGAACTTGTGATAGGACAAGGGGACAGAAAACACCCAGAATGCGTCGGAAGAAAAAAAAAAATACAGAGGTTTGAAATAATTATGGAACAGACCACAAGGTCAACGTAAAGTATGTCAGGCTTTTACACCCAAGCCCAGCAGCTCATGAGGCTGGAGCTTCTCCCGGGTTTCCCTAGTGTGAAACAACTCAGAGTTCAACTCCTCTTGGATGACACACTAGTCTATTACATTACAATAAGAAACCTTTTTTTTTTTTTTTTTTTGTGAGCGGGGTGGTTTGGATGGTGGGGTGGGGGTGGGGGTGAGGGGGGGGGGGGAATTAAATCCAAAGTTCAAAAATAATTCTGAAACAGGCCACAAGGGGGCACCATAATTCTACATCATCTGCTCTACCGTGGTGGACGTCTTCACTCTCTGAATGCATTTCTAGTTGCGAATGTAGTTTGAAGCTTTGGAGGAGCTGATGAGGAAGTCAGAGGGCTGCGCAGAAGGAACTACTCAAGCACCACCACATCGCTATTTTATATTCTGTAGCTAAATAATGTGAGTGATAAATCCTGTTGTACTGTTATTGCAGTATTATGTATGTTGTAAAGGAATTTAACCAGCATGAAGCCGTAGATTAACACATCACTGAATAATGAAAGCATAAATAAATAATAAAACATTCTGTATATTTTATAAAATAAATCTTGGAATGAGTTAAAGACCCCGTTAATCACAGAGATACAGTAAATACGCGCATTGTTTCGGGTGGACTTGTTCTTTAAAGTAGCAGTCAGCAATTCTCCAGAACTTTACAGCCAATCAACTACAGCACACACCCGCCTTTGGCGCTTTCTTCACAAGCTCCACCCCCAAATGCAAAGGAAACAACACTGCAGCAAAATCTCCCCTCCCATCAGAGTGGTGCTGATTGGTTGGAATGATGTCACGCGTCTTTGACACCAAAAGCACGGCGAGTGGCCTGTGAGAAGATATTGAGTGGGATATATTAAAGAGTGTATTGGATAAGAATGGATGACTGCACCTTTAAATACGTACAGAACACAATACTGCAGGTGTAATTTCATTGCATCATCCAGGTCACTTCTCAAGATAATTACTATCCCTTTCAGGGAGTTTTAAAAGTCGGTCGTGTTGAGACAGCACAGAGGGAAACGATAAGTTGTGTAAATAGCTGCTCAGCTGTGTGTGTGTGTGTGTTTAAAATCTTAAATTCCTATGTGTTTCGATGTAGTGAGGTTTTGGGATACAGCTTGGCAGGTTGTTGAAATTTACAGCCGTAAGCGTCACGGTGATGGTTCCTGCTCCTCCTACTCCGGGGTATCAGTCGTTAGAATATACTCTGTCTGCGGTTCTTTCCTCGACCTAAAACGGGAAGGAACAAAAATAAAATTGAAAAATGTTAGTCTGCTGTATACTGTGTCATGATTGCAGTACAGTTCATGCATGTGGGTTCAGAACTACATCAAACAGACATCATTCTTTAATGTAATATGCTGCACCGCTTATTTTTAATAGGGTCGTTAGGAAGCTGAGGTCCATCTCAGCAGACTTTGTGGAGAAAGCCTGGCACACCCCAGACAGCTCAGCAGACCAATGCAGGGTCAAACCCCCCCCCCCCACACACACACACATACACTGCACTTTAGAACACCTAATGTTCATGTCTTTGAACTGTAGGCCGAAACCAGAAACCCATTCAAGCATTGCGGAGAGCATCCAGACTCCACAAAGAAACTCCCGTGCCGAGCTCAGGACTTGAAATCGGGACCATTATCCCAAGTGTATAATGGTTGAATCAAAATGACGGACAATCACGTTCAATTGTTGCTCCACCTGGTCAGGTCGAGGCTCAGCAACATTAAATGTGGCAATGAAATGAATCGCGCTGATATCAGATCCGACAGTATAGTTGAGTCGTACCTGGATGAAAGACTGAGCTCCGCTGACCGGGGTCCTTCTGAAGCTGCACTTCCTTCAGCGAGAACACTGATGACGCTGCAGAAAGAGCAAGAGGAAGAGATTAAACAGCAAGCTCAGACCCAAATATACATCTGATAAGTGCGGTTCAGTCAAAAAATAATGAAGTGACTCACTGTCTGGTAAAGAGTGAATGTCCTCTCCCAGACTGAGGAAGTACGCATGTGTCTGAGATGCCTCGGCGGAGATCCGTTCTCTGGTGTCATACTGCAATCAGATGGAGAAGAATTGATGATAGAATGACATCTTTTTTATTCATCCATTTATTTTCTGAACCGTATAATCTTGATTAGGGTCGCGAGGAGGCTGGCACCCAGCTGAGCCGACTCTGGGCGAGGGCAGAGTACACCCTGGACGGCTTGTCAGGCCATCGCAGGACAGAAACACGCTGACGGCTATGCAGTTACTCTTGACAAAAGTCAGCAATGATTCTTTTATATGAACCTCACCCCATGGACAGTGAGAGACATGGCCGGCCTTTGATAACCCAGTTAGTGCACTGGACACACACACACACATACATTTTTAATATTATTAAAAAAAAAAAAAAATATATATATATATATATATATATATATATATATATATTTATTTTATTTTTTATTTTTTTGGCCGGTGCACATTTGGTCTCAGACGACTCAATCACTTTCCTCTGGTCTCTGTAGACCGAAAAACATGCTAACACTGCTAACATTATGTCGACGTGAGATAATCACAGGACATTGTGTGCACCGAGCGGCGCATGGAGCCTCGACCCTGGAAGATAGAACATCTGAATGGATTGGGTTTATTTTTGATGCTAATCGATGTCTCGATTATAGTTGCTGAAAGCCTGTTTGTGTGGGTGTGCACCATGTTGTGCCTGACTGATTTACAAACCAACGCTATTACAGCCCTGGACAGGAAATAAACACGGAAGAAATAAAGACAGAGGAAACCACACAAGCACCATGACATTCAAAATCCACCCAGAATGATACGTCCTAGCAGTTAGATGGACCTACAAACCTCTACGCTATCGTGTTTCTGCTAATTTCTTACTCGCCCATTACCATGTTTTACTTCATAGTCACCGCAGCCAATCAGATCGAACCACATGCTTCGTACTTCTTATTCATTCGTCGTGCAAACTTTCTCGTTCAAAACACTTTAACCATGCCAGTGAAGTCCCTACAATGTTTTACTTGCATTGTTACTACAGCCGTATAACATGTCTGCCATGTCCTCCGCGTCCATGGAGACCTACCACGTCTTTGTTTCCTTGTATGTCGTATAAATTCTCACTCCATCCACAATTTTTTTTTGTTTGTTTGTTTGAGGATGTTTAACCGATAAAGCACTTAATGTTCTCGCACCACATTATCTTGGTGAACTTCTTGTCTTTCATGTTCCAGCACGCCCCCTTAGATCAAACGATGCAGAATGCTTAGTGATACCTCGAATAATAAAGACTACTGCAGGGGGCGGAGCTTTTCTTACAAAGCCCCACAGTTAATGTTCGGGACTCAGACACAGTCTCTGTTTATAAGACGAGGATGAGCGCTCACTTGTTTAGTGCAGCATTTAGTTAAAAGGCTTTTATTATGTAAAGGAGCAGATCTGGGGGTCTCAGGCATAGAAAGTTATTGTAAACTGTGATGTTGGGATGATGTCACTCTCTCAGTCTACATGCTCACCGAGGCCCGATTAACAGTGGGGTGGCTGATTACCTCAATGTTACAGGGGTCCTCACGTCTCACGTCTGTCTTCCTTCTGGTTCTCTCTCTTTTAGTTCCGCTGCCATAGCCAGTCACGCTGGCGTGGCTCCAGCACTCAGCAATAATAAAATCATCTATTTCCATTGTACTGCTATTAGTCTTCCTCTCTCTCTCTCTCTCTCTCTCTGTCTCTCTCTCTTTGTTGAGGTACACATTCTTCTTCTGTGATGGTGGTGATCCTGATCCTTCTGCTTTACAAGTCCTGTGGTCTGTCCTGGTGTGCTGATGCTGACTGCAGTCCTCATCTTGGAAGCCCCTCCTTCCTGCTGATGAAGATCTTGATGGACCCAGATGTGCACTAACAGACTGTGAACATGACTTTCCACTGCTGGTGATATAGACTCTTTCCCACAATTACTGAGAAGTTAGAGTTGTAGAACCAGCCGGACCACATGAAATGAACTTTCTTATATATGGGTTGTATCGTTATGGTTCCACCTAAATGAGGATGGGTTTCCCGTTTGGACCCGGTTCCTCTCAAGGTTTCTGCCTTGAACTACCGAAGGAGTTTTTC
Source organism: Plotosus lineatus (assembly GCA_024760905.1). Taxonomy (NCBI): domain Eukaryota; kingdom Metazoa; phylum Chordata; class Actinopteri; order Siluriformes; family Plotosidae; genus Plotosus; species Plotosus lineatus. The sequence goes on from CM045732.1 coordinate 4,077,792, forward strand.
CTTCCGTTGTCGTCACGGGCAAATCTCGTTCGGGATGTGTCGCAGTTATAGGAAATGTTTCAATTCTTTTGTATTTTGTAAACCCTTACTTTTACTGTTGTATTGTGTAAAGCTGCTTTGCGCCAAACAAATAAGACTGAATTGAAATGAATTGTCATGGAAACATGACAAGGTTTAAATCAGTGTTCTTTTCACCAAGAAATCGATTAACGTATGAGAGTGTTAGCTAACGTAAATTTTCTTGAGCTAGCCTTATAATATTTAAAGCGTAGCTAAATGCTAACAGCTCGTTTTCATATAAATACAAACAGCTGCGATGAATATAATCTATGCATTCAACAGGGACATTACAGTGAGGCCTTGCTCACAATACCGCCATCAACGCCATCGCAAGCGGCATCACTCAAATCTAACATCGCCAAGGCAATTTGCTGCTGTAACCCAGCTGCATTGCACTCTGGGTATTTAGCACACTTTCTATCCACAGGTGTGTGTCTGTGTTAATGGACTCCACCACTTCAGATTTTCAACCTCATGTCGCTCTTCATTACCGGACGGACGGTAGAGTTAGCCTAAGCACGTCGACCCTATCAATCCCTCCTCCATGCAAACCAACGCGACGGAAAATGAAGCAGCCGTCACACAGCTGTCATGTTTCACGAGGTATAAAATTGGCTCACATTAGAACAATCGTCTGCTGCACCAACGCTCGGTGGGGTTTGATGAGAAACAGGTGCGAGATTCTGACTCATTAAGGGTGCCGTCTCCGGTAACAGATCGCACGCTCAGCGGCACGTGCATGGTCCTTTATCACCATGACAGGTCACCTTTTTCTTTCACTGCATGTGGTGAAAAGAGGAGAGGAGAAAATAAGAGTGAAGAAAATGAAAGAGAAGAGAAAAGAGATGTGATGAAAAGGGGAGCTGAGGGAAGAGATGAGAAAATTTGAGATCTTACAACTGAGAAGGGAAAAGAGATGAGAGATGAGAGGAGTGTGAGTAGATGGGCAGGGAGTTGGAGGAGATTAAAATAGAGTGAACAACTAAAAGGTGGTGGAAGATGTGACGGAAAAAGGATGAGAATAAAAATGATTGAGCAAATGAAAAGAGAAGGAGGAGATGAGAAAAGACAGAGAGAAGGTGAGAGAAGAAGGAAGAAGTGGGAGGTGACTGATGAGATGAGAAGAGAGGGAGGAGATGAGAGGTGAGTGACGAGGAGGAAGAAGATAAAGAAGTTGAGAAAAAGGGAAGTGGTGAGTGGAGAGTAGGAGATGAGAGTGAGGAAGTGAATAGAGAATGGGGAGGTGAGGAGAGAGTGAGGAGGTGAGAAGAGAGTGAGGAGGTAAGAGAGTGAGGTGAGAAGAGAGTGAGGAGGTGAGAAGGTGAGAAGTAAGTGAGGAGGTAAGAGAGTGAGGTGAGAGGAGAGTGAGAAGGTGAGAAGAGAGTGAGGAGGTGAGAAGACAGTGAGGAGGTGAGAAGAAAGTGAGGAAGTGAGAGAGTGAGGTGAGAAGAGAGTGAAGAGGTGAGAAGGTGAGAGGAGAGTCAGGAAGTGAGAAGAAAGTGAGGCGGTGAGAAGAAAGTGAGGAGCTAAGAGAGTAAGGTGAGAGGAGAGTGAGAAGGTGAGAGAGTGAGGTGAGAAGAGAGTGAGGAGGTAAGAGAGTGAGGTGAGAGGAGAGTGAGAAGGTGAGAAGAGAGTGAGGAGGTGAGAAGACAGTGAGGACGTGAGAAGACAGTGAGGAGGTGAGAAGAAAGTGAGGAAGTGAGAGAGTGAGGTGAGAAGAGAGTGAAGAGGTGAGAAGGTGAGAGGAGAGTCAGGAAGTGAGAAGAAAGTGAGGCGGGGAGAAGAAAGTGAGGAGCTAAGAGAGTGAGGTGAGAGGAGAGTGAGAAGGTGAGAGAGTGAGGTGAGAAGAGAGTGAGGAGGTAAGAGAGTGAGGTGAGAGGAGAGTGAGAAGGTGAGAAGAGAGTGAGGAGGTGAGAAGAAAGTGAGGAAGTGAGAGAGTGAGGTGAGAAGAGAGTGAGAAGGTGAGAGGAGAGTCAGGAAGTGAGAAGAAAGTGAGGCGGAGAGAAGAAAGTGAGGAGCTAAGAGAGTGAGGTGAGAAGAGAGTGAGAAGGTGAGAGAGGAGGTCAGAGGAGAGTGAGTGAGTCTATGATGAGAAGTTCATGTAAAGAACCATTGCAGACTTTTGTAAAGAGGAGCTGTACAGTCATCAGCGTCCAGGGTGTACTCTGCCCTTGCCCAGAGTCGGCCGAGATGGGCACAAGCCTCCCTGCGACCCTAACTTGGATTAGATGGTGCAATAAAAATAATTAATAGCTGTCTTTTTTTCTTTCTTTCTGGAAGTCCATCCCAATTGATGGTGTGAAGCTTCCTCATGGAAACACAACATGGTTTAAACTAATTGATCACTTTGGAATTAAAAAAAAAAAAAAATTCTCCCACATCACACTCAGAAAAGTGCTGATGGTCCAGGAACCCAACGTCAGAATACACGCTACGCGTAATATATATATATATATATATATATATTTTATTTTTTTTTTAATTATAACTTCCTGCTTGCTAAAAATCTTGAAAACATTCCTGGCTTTGATCCTTTATCGAGATAAACAGCTTACACTCGTTAAATCCGTGGAAATTAAGAACCCGCCGTAGATCCGTTCAAACAGCTTAACTCGCAGCAGTCCCGTTCACATTTCACTCTCCCTCTCACCAAAATCTAACTACGTCCCCATGTCGCATCACGTCTCTCTTTTAATTGGCCCGCAGTCGGCTGCTAGTCTTCAGGCTGCCGGAGAAAGTGTGTAATTGATGTAATCTGATGTCAGGGTTGTAGAAATGAGACTAAACTTCTCTCGCAGGTAACTTTTGCTCAAAAAACATGCTGTTTACGCTGTAGTGTCGTATCACGTCGTATCGCGTCGTGGCGTCCTGTTGTACAACGAACGCATCGACGCTTCACATTTACATCAGAAAAAGGTGAATAAGCGTCATTAATAATCTTTAATAACGAATTTAAATAATCATCAAACCCACTGCTCACGTAATAACGAATTCATTCATCGCATCACATCACATCATCGTCCAGTCCTGATCCGCACAAGCAACGAGTGAAGAAATCACAGAAAACTTTGCTTTTTGTTCCTAAACCAGCTGACGACAGGAAAGCAGAGGCTGCAAAACATTAGCGGCGTAACTCATCGTGCATTCACCGTCACGCTCATCTCTGACAGCGTCCTCGTCCTCAGAGTCACTAGAATGCAACGTCTTCACAAGACACGCCCAATGCGCTAATGTCACGTCCGGTAAAAAACGACCGCTAAACTGCTAACCTCTGTAGTTTAGCACACCGCTGGTTATCCAAGCGTTAAAATTGATAGTTTTGCGACCCGTATGGACTTTAATGTTAAAATTAGCATCTGTACTAACACCACTACTTTTTAAACAAGCATTTATGAAAGGATTTATTCTGTTAGCATGATTACCCAAAAACTACTGATTTGATTTTCAAAAAACATGGTGGAGGGGTGGTGCCTGGGCTTCGAAAAATCCAATTAAATTGTGGATGTGATCCATGCAAGAGATCATGTTGATTAAAAAAAAAAAACCCACACAATCCTGAAATGCTGAAAAATCTCCAGCTTTAATGAACCATGGGGGAAATGTTAATCCAACGCCCATTAGGGGGAGACATTTCATTATAACATACCAAGTTATAATACACAATCCATTTGGCCTTTCAGGGGTATCTTGTGCTCTATGAGTGCCCCTTGAGTTATTTTCATTAATTTGATTGTTTCTTCTGAATGTGAGTTTATGAGCCTGAGGTGAGGAGCAGACTTTATTCTGGGCTAAAGTCTAATGTTGCCCAAAATCATCCTCATCCATAAAAGCTAATCTAAACCTCAGCACCACACCACTCCATTCATTAGCACCTCGGGTGCGTTCGGCAGAGATGACAGCTTGCTTGGAACGGCACCCGTTCTTTTCTCTTTTCTTTTCAATGTGGATAAAGTTACAGATGAACGCGAGAGTTTTATCCACTTATATTTCCGGAGGAAAATAAAATTTCATTTAATAATGTTTTCCCACTGAAAGTTCTCATCGCTGTCCATGTACACAAGTTACTTTATTTGAACGAGCCTCATTAAAGTGTCTGATGACTAAAACAGCCGGTACATGTTTACTCTTTAAGTCTTAGTTAAGACGTGAAGTTCAAACAGACTCAGGCTGTCAGTTTGGTTGCGCACAGTTAAAAGTCAGTGGGAATCTGGGGGTGTGTGGGGTGTGCGGGTGTGGAGGGGGGGGGGCAGTAAGCACGATTTAAAATGGAAAACACTGACACTTCAGGGAGCCGCAAAACTGAAGACAAGGATAAAAACACATCAATATGTTTACAGAAAGCATAAAATACTTATTTGTTTTATTTAGAGATGTAGGGCAGATGGACACGCAGAGTAAAAACCAAACAAGCAACATCAACAACAGAGAGATTCAGAAGAATTATTAATTATCTTTGAATAATCCTGGATTGTTTTATTCCTCTGATACCAAAGCAACGCTGCACTATTTCATGTATTTCATTTTTTTTTTTTTTTTTTTAATGTAATGGAAAATTGTGGGAATTTATAGCAACTATATCCGCTGTAAATACGCATCCTGATGCATTTATAATAATCTGATATATTTACAATTTGGATAGATCAGCTAATGAAGCGCGGTGGTTTAATGGTTAGCACGTCGGCCTCATGGCAAGAAGGTCCTGTATTCAAGTTCTGGGCTTGGTGTGGGCTTTTCTATGTGGAGTTTGCATGCTCCTCTCGTGTTTGCACGGTTTCCTCTGGGTACTCTGGTTTCCACCCACAGTCCAAAGACGTGCACATTGATTGCTATTTGGTTGCTCCAAATTACCGCCAGGTGTGTGTGTGTGTGTGTGTGTGTGTGTGTGTGTGTGTGTGTGTGTGTGTGTGTGTGAATGGTTGGCCCAGTGATGGATTGGAGCGCTATTCAGGTTGTACTCCACCTTTGTCCCGTGTTGGCTGAGATAGGCTTCAGCCTCCACGTGACCCTAGTAGAAATTCTAAGTGATGCAAATACTCGCCTGATTCAACATGACTGACCCTGACTGAAAAATGCTACAATATGAAGCTGTGACAAATAAGATGACCTCATATAACGCCTCGATATATACTAGACAGGAACGGCGCAATCTGATTGGGACACTACTACGGGTTTAAAAACTTTATCCCGAGTGAATAATGGTTGAAAAAAAAATGACAAACAGTCACGGTTTGTTGGGGTCACTTGAAGCGAGTTGCATCATTATCAACCTTAAAAAATAAATTAACCATACATTCATTATACCGCTTTTTCTTTATTAAGGTCACAGGGAGGCTGGTGCCCATCTCATCTGACTTGGAGCGAGGTTAGGGTACACCCTGGACAGCTCATCAGGGCATTGTACACATACAACCATTCACACTCAAACCTAGGGGCTATTTGCGTGCATTTTTTTTGGACCGCACAAACAACGAGCGGAGAAATCAAAGAACATTTAGCTTTTTGTTCCTAAACCAGCTGACGGCAGGAAAGTCGGGTCGGCAAAATGTTAGCAGCGTAATTCATTTTGAATTCATTCACCATCACGTTCATCTCTGACAGCGTCCTCGTCCTCAGAGTCACGTCTCACCTGTCTCCACAAGACATGCCGAATGTTTTAATGTCATTTCTGGGTAAAACCGATAGCTAAGCTGCTAACCTCCGTAGTTTAGCACACCGCTAGTTATGCAAGGGTTAAAATTGACAGTTTTGTGATTTGTATGGTCTTTAATGTTAAAATTAGCATCTGTACTAACACCACTACTTTTTAAACAAGCATTTATGAAAGGATTTATTCTGTTAGCATGATTACTCAAAAACTACTGATTTGATTTTCAACAAACTTGGTGGAGGGGTGGTGCCTGGGCTTCGAAAGATACAGTTAAATTTTGGATGTGATCCATGCAAGGGATCATGTTGGAAAAAAACAAAACGAAAAAACAAACAAACAAACAAAAAAAAACACAATCCTGAAATGCTGAAAAATCTCCAGCTTTAATTAACATGGAGAAAAATGTTAATCCAATGCCCACTAGGGGGAGACATTTCATTATAATTATGCCAAGTTAAAATAATCCATTTGGCCTCTCAGCGGTATCTTGTGCTCTATGAGTGCCCCTCGAGTTATTTTCATTAATTTGATTGTTTCTTCTGAATGTGAGTTTATGAGCCTGAGGTGAGGAGCAGACTTTATTCTGGGCTAAAGTCTAATGTTGCCCAAAATCATCCTCATCCATAAAAGCTAATCTAAACCTTAGCACCACACCACTCCATTCATTAGCACCTCGGGTGCGTTCGGCAGAGACGACAAGCTTGCTTGGAGCGACACCCGTTCTTTTCTCTCTTTAAAGTGGATTATCTTTCTAAAGTGAATAGTTGCAGATGAATGTAAGAGTTTTATCCACTTATATTTCTGAAGGAAAATAAAATTTCATTTGATATTGTTTTCTCACTGAAAATTCTCATTGCTGTCCATGTACACAAGTTACTTTATTTTATTTGTACGAGCCGCATTAAAGTAAACCGTATATATATATATATATATATATATATATATATAGATAGATAGAGAGAGAGAGAGAGAGAGAGAGAGAGAGAGAGAGAGAGAGATGGCCTGGCAAGTTGTCCAGGGTGTACCCTGTACTCGCCCAAAGTTGGCTGAGATGGGCGTCAGCCTCCTACGACCCTGCCTAGGATTAAATGGTTCAGAAAATGAATGAATGAATATATCTATCTATTTAATGCCATACAATTTCTTGTGTAGGTGATTATTATCGGAAGCTGATGTATTAGAACGAACATATTAAAAGCTATAACCCTGTTATTTAAAGCTGCTCTAAAATCGTCTCAGCTTCTGTTATAGAAAACAAATTTGATGACACTCTCCGACCAATCAGAATTCGGCACCAACCACGCTGTGGTGCCAATAAGAGAACATCTGTAAAACTTAAAGTCCCATTAAACACCTGATCGAGTTCATTGTTTTGAAGTGAGGGTGCGCAAACTTTGTCACTTAATTATACACATCTGTATAAGAATAAATCATATTTACAGACATGTTTCATTTGTTTCTGCAAACACAAAGATGAAGGATTTACTGTGGAGCGTCACCTGCTAGCTAATTGCTAGTGCCATATGTAGTGGTGTATTAACATCCGTCAGCATGGGGTGGATTTCAGAGCATGTGTGTGTGTGTGTGTGTGTGTGTGTGTGTGTGTGTGTGTGTGTGTGTGTGTGTGTGTGTGTGTATGAGAGAGAGAGAGAGAGAGAGATTCCTCTAAAGTCATTGTTAACTGTAGCTGTCCATATTATCTCTCAGGAGGTATTTGGAGATGGATGTCTATCGCCATGGCTCCTAATTAGCCTATGCATTCATCTGAGGGAATAACTCAGAGTCCGCAGCTTTGTTACGGATTAAAAGGAATTTTTAATGAAAAAGTTGAGCAGCTGCACCAGTTCAGGTCAGTTTTAAATGTGTGGGTGCTTCGTCCATAGAGTTTCGGAATAAATTTACAATTTAAACTCTTTATTTAATGGCGATTACATTGCAGTAAAAGTCCCCCAGGAAGATCCTCCGGATGAGAACAAGGGGTTTAATCACCCTGAATAGTAGTGCGTTAATTTTTATAGACATTCTTTCATTATCAGAGATTTTTAATCTTAAATATATAAATGTAAAAATACAGACGGGTAATGCATTCATTCAAAAAAATAAATAAATAAATATTCAGCTCGCTTTTTCCAGGATTAAGGAGAATTCTTAATAGAAAAAAAAAAATCGGTTCTGATTCTCTCACTCATCTCAGCCAACTCTGGCCAATGGTGGAGTGCATCTTGAATTTATATAGATACGTGTATTCGTAACTTCTAATTTCAGAATTAACGATCAGTATATGTAAAACTATCTCTAATGTTCTTACATTTTCTTTATCGAGACTTTATCTGTATCTCACTCTTACTAGTATGAAGCAACTGTTCCTCCAGGATTGATAAAGTATTCTAATACCTCGCCAAACCATCACAGGGACAAAACCCACAACCTCACATTCAGACCGAGGGTAATTTTTTATCCTAATATACTATCATCAACGCACTGCAGACCTGTATACCAATTACCCATAACATTAAATATATCATAACCACCGACAGACAAAGTGAATAAAACTGGAGTGAGATGCATTGTGCAGGAAATGAAGAGTCAGTTTTTTGCGTTGATGTGTTGAAAGCAGAAAGAATGATCAACTATAAGGATCTGAGTGACTCTAACCTTGTGATGCTAAATGACGTCTATTCATCTCCATGATGACAGGGTATTGGGGTGCGGGGTTCATGGTATGGAGTGGGAAGTTCCTAACAAAGGTAGCCCCATGGAGGATAACCAATGAACCCGAAGAGCATCATGTCTGCCCAAGGTTGATAGCTGCATGTGGGAAGACTAGCGAAGGTTCACCCGTCTGGTCAGATCCCAGAGAAGCGCTACTACGTATAGCACAGAGTGCTGACACTGATAATGCTGGTTGTGATAGAAAGTCAGAACACAGTGCATTGCTGTTTGGTGCATGTGGAGCTGGTTTAGACACAGAACAGTCAGGTGGTGCTAATGTTAAGTCTGATTCGCGTATACACTAATGTGATTGGTTGAATCCTCCCACCAAAGTGCAAAAAATTTCCCATAGCAGCAATGGATCGTTTCACTATGTTCCATCATCCAACTTGTCCAGGTCCTGGAATTAGAATTTCACTAATGACTTCAAAAAGCAGACTATGGTCCTGCTGGTGACATCATCGGTGGACATGCAAAATATATCTACAGGAATATAACTTTTTTAATTCATTCATTCATTTTCCGAACCGATTTATCCTAATTAGGTTCGTGAGGAGGCTGGTGCCCATCTCAGCTGACTTTGGGTAAGGGCAGAGTACACCCAGGACAGCCCGCCAGGCCATCGCATTTAAAAACTAATCTGTACAAGATAAAAGGAAGAAAAAAATGCAGGTTTTACCATAACATATATAATATATATAATATATATCAGGGATCCCAGATCTACACTATTTAGCGGAATTCCGCTATTTTTTCATCTTCAGCTTTGACCCCCAGCTGAAATATTTCATTTCCTCTATTTCTGAACCCGTTTCCTCTGTTTTTTTCTAAACCTCACTGGGATCCCTGATATATGCACCCTCAATGAGATCGCACTAATCGATGCACACTAGCTAACCAGATTGCCAAAATGCACTACGTATAGTGAATATTGACCGAACTTTCATCATCATCATCATCATCATCATCATCATCTGCTTAATCTGGGGTCGAGTCGTGGGGACAGCAGCGTCCATCTCCCCACCCAGGTCCTCCAGCTCTTCTGGCAAGACACTGAGGCGTTCCCAGACCAGCCGAGACGCATAATCCCTCCAGCATGTTCTAGGTGGACCCCGGAGTCACTTTGCCCAAAACACCACACCAGGGAGGCATTCGGGAGGCATTCGGGAGGCATTCGGGAGGCACGCTAACCAGATCCCTGAACCACCTGGCTCCTCTCAATGTGGTGGAGCAGCATTTCTACTAGTCGGACTCACCTCAACACATAACTTGAGCTCTGGAACCTCCCATCTCGAGAACGAGCAGGACCTTATTTCATCAGCGAAACTACGCCTCATGAAATCCTTGTTTTTTTTTTTTTATTATTGCGTAAAATTTATTTCCTTCACTTCCTGTTTAAAATGAGGTCTGGAGACAGAAGTCTGCAGAAGGATGAAGCGAAACATATTTTCTGTTTTCGGCTTTTCAACCTACGCTTTCCCTTCATTCCAGAAACCACCGGGGATGTAATACTTTGCACAAAATTCTTATTAGTAGGCTTTGATTGAATTTTTATTTTTAAAAAAAGTGGCAAAAGGATGAAAGGTCCAGGGGATGTGTACGCACTCAGGATTCACCTCGTTTGCGTGGTGAAAACAAACTCAATATAAAACGTTTGATGGTTGTGTGGATTTGAACTCACCAGTAGAAGAGCTGAGAGAAGATCGATGCCCTCGGTGTCCAGTCTGCACACATGGTGGGGGTGGGGGTGGGGGTGGGGTGGTTGCGGATTGGAGAGGGACCAAAAAAAAAAAAAAAAGAAACAAACTGTCTGAGACTCTGGCAAACTAACAAACACATCATCTCTCATCTGATAATTCAAAAGTTTGCTCAAGAAAATTAATTTCAAATAATAATCTTTTCTTAATTTTTTTTAATGAATTGATCTTGCGCTTGCTTGTCAACACAAATAATTACATTGTCTGATTGGCACATTATTATTATTATTATTATTATTACAGGGGCAGTGGTGGTCTAGTGGTTAAGGTGCAGGATCGCCGATCCTAAGGTTAGGGGTTCGAGTCCCCACAGGGTTGTCACTGTCCCCCCAGTGCAGCTAACTGGGTTATCAAAGGCGGGCCATGTCACTGTCTATGGTGAGAGGTTCATGTAAAAGAACCATTGCTGACTTTCGTAAAGAGGAGCTGCAAAGCCGTCAGCGTGTTTCTGTCCCTTGCTAAAAGGGTTGTGACAGGAAGGGCATCCGATGTAAAAACCTCTGCCAAATCAAACGTGCGAATCAGATGATTCGCTGTGGCGACTCCCGAGAAAAGGGAAAAAGCCGAAAGGAAAAGAAGAAGAAGATTATTATTTTGATTACAGTGCTTCTCAATTATTTTCTGTGGTGCCCCCTGTAGGAAGAAAAAACACCCCCCCCCCCACTGCCCCGCGAGTAACTATAAATAGTATTATTTGTCTATAAAATTATTAATACACCTCTGCATAACATTGTATCTTTATTAACACTAAAAACAAAAAAGAAAGAAATCTCGTTCAACTTACAATAAAGAAAAACGGAAAAACTTCTTTAATATTGTTGTTTGATCTGCATTAGAAAAGATTTAAAGTGCACCAATATGCCTGAAATAAATAAAAAAATCCTTATTTAAACTCATTCAACTTATTTATGTGTTAATGTTTCCGTCTCTCGCCACCTTTCTCTTCGTTCCTGTTAAAATTTTTTCTGTGTTGTTTCTTGCGGGGTTATTTACTGCACTTCATATTGTTTGCTTGTGCGAAAAACCACTACACCATAGCGCGACAATGAGAGAGCCGCTGCCAACTAATGAAGTGGAGGTGCAATTACACTTAATTCTCGTACACTATTCCAGAAAAGCATGTTCCCCCGGGTCATACGTGTTCCCCCAGCATCCCACTATTTGAAAAGCACTGTATCATTATTATTATTATTATTATTATTCCTTTTTTTAATTGTAAGGTGGGTCTTTACATAGGGCTTTTTACACCTGAGTGTAGTGGTTCGTCAGAGCCGGAGTTTTTGCATTGCAACCACAAGTTCAACTTCTCCTGGACTGAACACGAATCCTTTGTAGGTTCCCTTCCCTGTATTTACCCATGTGACTGCTGGATGGACAGAGGCACACTTTAACACCCTGCTCAGAGGTGTTGGTAAGGTGGGGGTCGAACAGAGATTCGAACCTACGACCTCACAATCATAGTGTTATTATTCTGTGTAATAAAGTGTGAGCCCACAAAACCTTCAACATTGGGAAGATAAATGTAAATAAAATAGTTAAAAGTAATCAAATTATTATTTCATCATGATGTGTTTGGATAGATTGAGATGGTTTGGACATGTACAGAGGAGGGACAGTGAGTATATTGGTCGTAGGATGCTGAGGTTGGAACTACCAGGCAAAAGGCCCAGAGGAAGACCAAAGAGAAGATTTATGGATGCGGTGAAGGCGGACATGAAGGTCGTTGGAGTAAGAGTAGAAGATGCAGAGGATAGGGAGAGATGGAGGCAGATCATTTGCTGTGGCGACCCCTGAAGGGAAACAGCCGAAAGGAAAAGAAGAAGAAGAAGAAGTGTGTAAATATGTGTCAGTGTCAGCTGACTCTGTGCGAGCACGAGGTACACCATGGACATCTCACCAAGCAATCTTAGGGCAACCATTTTTACTCACACTCACACCTATGGGTGAGATGGAACAGCCAATCACTCTCAGGTTCATGTTTTTGGAGTGTGGGAGGAAACCAGAGTACACCGAGGAAACCCATGCAAGCACAGGGAGAACATGCAACACTCCACACACAAACGCCCCGAGCTGGGTATTGAACCCAGAATCTAATTTCTTGCAGTGAGACAGGTGAGGTGGTCAGGTGAGCCATAAAGGTGGAGGAAGGAAAGGTGCAGCTCACTCTCCCACCGCCACCATTTTCCCCTGCTGGTTGGATTCCTGACTTTTCAGTCCCAAAGCGGCTTCTGTAGCAGTTACGCTACGACTGCGTCCATATAAATACTCAGTATGGTGTACACGCTGTAATACAGAACATTTTCTCAATAGGTGCCCGGGTGTGAGGGCGGGATTGAGTTCCTACTGCAGGCAGAGAGGAGACGGGGAACTCTCTGGGTACATGTGTCATGTCCAGCGGTTTTGAATTTGCCACAGTGCCAATAATTCTGAAGTCGACTAGATGAATGAATACAGAACCGAGAGGAGCGGTGGGCGTTGTGACCTGTAGACTGATTGGCCTTGTGTTACCTGGGAACGTGGTTTATTAGCGCCTGGGCTCTGTACAGTGGAAAAAGGTACGACTTGAACTCCTCATTCGCCGAAATCCCTGGCCAGGTCTCTTCAGTTGGGGTTCCTTGTTAAAAAGAAGTTTTAAAAAAGGTTAAGAAGTGGAATATAGGCCGATTCAGATATAAATAATGATCATAACACAAGGCTCTAAACAAATAAGGTCCTATGGGAAAACTCGGCTGTTGCTCTTCCGGGCTTTGGAGAATTTTCTACGCTAAACATGTGACACATCTCAGATGTTTAGAGAGGGAAAAAACACTTTTTATTTTTTACAGAATGTTGTAGTTGTCAAAAGCTAAACGTACCCATGAGGCGAAAAACCAGGTGCAGCTCCTCCTTGATGGTCGAGCCTGGGAACATGGGCCTTCCTGTTGCCAATTCGTACAAAATACACCCAACACCCCTGAATGTGAGACAGACAATGCAGATGCTCGGATGAATGATATTATATTCAGTGCAAAAAAAGAAAGAAAGAAAACATTCATTTCAAAACAAATGAATAAATCTTTGACATTTAAGCACAGCGGGGATAATTTGCATGAAAAAATGGATTTGAACAGATTTTCCAGTTCTATTTTTTTTTTTTTTTTTTTTTTTTTTAGTTAGGGCGAATTCGAGGACGATTCCCGCGGCCCTTGTTTTGATTTCTTGTCATTTGGATGGCGGCCATGGGATGTCTGTGAGCCGGAGATATCGGGAGGAGACATGCGGTTGCCGTCACGCATGGATTGATTAGGCTACTGGGCTAATCCCCTGGATTACTGCCACACAGGGGTTTATATTGAACAGTACAGCCAAAGTTTAAAAAAAAAAAACCCAGTCTGACACGAAAACAAAAACTCGAGTGCTCTGAGGCATAAAAGTCAGTTTCCTGTTTGTACGTGGGTAATACAGTACGTGAAAAAAAAAAAAGAATAGAAATAAAAGAAATGCAAAAATATTTAATATAAATATATCTGAGATGCGAGGTCTTGCTGTTGGTCAGGACTGGAAGCTTCCTTGATCTTGTAATCCAAAGGTAACAAAACAGTGCGCTTTTTCATTCACTCACACCAGTTCTAGGCTCTTGTAGGAATTTTCTGTTGACTTTAATACACCTGATCCACTTCATCTAGAACCCCTTTCACACTGGATTAATGCTACGATGCGATTTTACTCCTGGGAAGACTGTGAGATCATTTTAGTGAGCAAATTGTTCCACCATAACGAAGGATTTATTTGTTTTCTTACAGTGAGACACTTCAACAGTGATGTATACAGTTTACTGATGTATTTTTACCTGGTTAGTGATTGTAAGGGTGACATGATAGTGTAGTGGTCCACCTCGAGCTTGAGCTAAACTCTCAAACCAGCGGAATGACTATCATGATGATATTAGATCAGGCAATCATCATCAACAAATGAATGGCGACACAAGACCAGGAATCTGCTTTTTGGCAAAATATATCATAACATTTAAAAATTGTTTAAAAAGAATCCCTGGATCCAGTATTGGAATAAGAAAAGTGCTAATGCAGGTTCTTTCGAGTGATTCAGTTCTCTGGAAATCTAGGAGAAGTTCGTTCCGCAGCCTTGGTGCCTGAACAGACAAGAGTTTACATGCTTTTTTTTCTTGACAGAAGGAGCGACTAATCTAGAAGTGCTGGAGGATCAAAGAGAGCATGGTGTATTGCATGCAGGGTATGAGAAGTGCTTTGAGATAAGAGGTTACTGCTCCATTCTGGGCTTTTATATATTATATAAAATTATAATATATAATATTCGTGTTTAAAATGTAATGCGAGCAGCTACAGGAAGCCAATTTAGAGAGCGTCATGGCAGTGTAGTGCAAGAGAACTTAGTAAGGTTGCAAAGAAAGTTGTGCAGCTATATTTTGCATCACTTGCAGAGATAGACTGGCACTTGATTTCAAACAATGAAAAGTTGTAGCTAAAACCTTCTGGAATATCATCATGTGTTGATAAATTCCTAAAAAAGGATTTTCTATATTTCTATTGAAAATTTGAGCTTTTTTGTGAAGCTGGATATAAACATAAAGCAGAAGCCCTAGCATTTAACTGCTTTTATTCCCTTTAAATACTATAATATTCATTCATTCATTCATTTTCTGAACAGCTTAATCCTAATTATGTTCATGGGGAGGCTGGTGCCCATCCCAGCCGACTTTGGCTGAGGGCAGAGTACACCCTGGACAGCTCACCAGGCCATCGCAGGACAGAAACACGCTGACAGCTATGCAGCTACTCTTGTCGAAAGTCAGCAACGGTTCTTTTACATGAACCTCACATCATAGACAGTGAGAGACATGGCTGACCTTTGATAACCCAGTTAGCTGCACTGGGGCTGGGGTGGGGGTGGGGGTGGGGTTAGTGACAACCTGTTGAGAGTGGGGCTTGAACCCCCCAACTTTAGGATCAATGATTCAGCACCTTTACCGCCAGACCACCACTGGCCTAATATAACATTAAAGTGACAATTTAAATTGAAGATAATTGTATTACATATCAATTTTCTCTCAGACATGATTGACACACCCCTAAGAAAAGATTCCATACAAATAAAATGACACTGTATTTATTTGACTTATCATTACATAAAGTTGTTTCTCTTGGTTGGCTATTTTGGGACACATTGATGTTGTGTGCTGACTGTTAAAGTCAAAGCTATTAAAATTATGATACAACCATAAACAAATAATCCATCCATACCACTCCATGGTTGTTGGTTTTAATATTCATGAAGTGGAGCTATGATTATTCCCCAAAATACATTACTAACCTTTCTGCTTCAATAGAAAGAGATTTCTGTGACAGCCAGCTATTTTAAAAGTAAGTTTTATATAATTGCTCGAGAAAACATCTGTATTAGCATTAGTTAATTAGCCAACTGTCGACTGATGTAGTTAAAAACAAGTGTTTTTATTCATACAATCATTTACTAGACGGATTTGTTCCCTGAGGCTAATGGAGTTAGCACACAGGAGCTAGCATGTGAATCGGCGAGTTCTTACCACATGTCTATGGGAGTTGAGTACTCTGTGGAACCAAGCAGGATGTCTGGAGGCCGGTACCACAAAGTCACCACTTCATTGGAATAGGTTTTCGTCGGCACTGATTTCGCTCTTGCCAGACCTAACAAGCCGAAGAGAAAAGGAAAAAAAGACAGGGGGGGGGGGGGGGGAAACAATAAACATTATTCATTCAATGTTGCCTGGTAACCCGGTAATTGGTGCAGCGCCATGTTGAGATTTATATCATTTGAAGTTACTAAGTCGTGCTGTTGCTGAGGGGAATGGAATAAGGGATCTGTTTTATGGAGTCTGAGATCAGATGAAAGAAAACCTCGCTGGTGCAACATTCTGAAAGAGTCTCACCAAAGTCTGCTAGCTTCAGTTCCCCCTTCTCGTTGATGAGCAGATTCTGAGGCTTCAGGTCCCTGTGTAGAATCTTTCTCTTATGACAATAAGATAAACCACGGAGAAGCTGGAACATAAATATCTAGAAGAAGAAAAGGGAAGCTGATTCTTTCTTATTGATTAACCCAAAGCTAGAAGATTCGAGGGTTGTTTTGTCGAGGAGATGCGTGGGAGATGGGCACCTTCACGTTGTGCATGCTCATCAGGTTTCCACAGTTGTCAAGGTACTGCTTCAAATCGCTGTCCTGAGAAACCCGAAAACAAAACTTCACATTAACAGATGTTCTACGAATGGAATACTAATGCACTAGGTGAAGTATTTTACTGTTTCAATCGGGACAGCGGATAAAAGCAACACATCTGGTCGCCGATAAACTTCATGTCTAATATGGGCAGTGGTGGTCTTGTGCTAAGGTGCTGGATCACCGAGACCAAGGTTGGAGGATTCAAGCCCCACTGTCAACAGTGATCACTGCCGTCCCCCGCAGTGCAGCTAACCGGGTTATCAAAGACCGGCCATGTCTCTCACTGTCTGTGGTGGGAGGTTCATGTAAAAGAACCAATGATGACTTTCTTCAAGAGGAGCTGCATAGCTGTCAGCGTGGTTCTGCCCTGCGATGGGCTGGTGAGCAGTCCGGGTTGGACTCTACCCTCGCCCAGAGTCAGTTGAGATGGGCGCCAGCCTCCCCGTGACCCTAAGCAGGATTAAGCGGTTCAGAAATGAATGGTCTTGGCTAGTGTGTGGTGTTTGCATGTTCTCCCTGCACCTCTATGGGTTTCTTCCAGGTACCTTGATTTCCTCCAACAGTATTAAGGAAAACACTTGAGGCTGATTTGATTAGTCATTCTAAATTGCTCCGAACTGATAGTGTTAGTGTGACTGGTTGTGTGTGCTGGCCCTGCAGCGGACTGACTAGATGTTCAGGATGTCCCCTGCCCTCGCCCAGAGTCAGCTGAGATAGGCTCCACCCTCTCTATGACTTTAGTAGGATTAAGGAGTCTGGTGGATTATCAAACACGTGGTATGATAAGGTAAAGGTTGTATATGGTGGCATATTGTTGTGGGTTCCATTCCTTCATTCTTGAGCCTTAGTCCTAACTCGAACCATAGGCTCTCTCCCTGCACCCGAGACTGTAGGCTGTGTAACCTGTGAGGCATCACTCTGCACCATTTTGGAGTAAATTTATCCAAGAATACATGCCTTTGGACTGTGGGAGGACATACAAACTTCCCTCCGAAAGTCACTTATCAGACATGGGGCATGAACCCAGAACCTTCTTACTATGAAGCGAGAGCATGAACCACTATTCCTCAATGCCCCATAATATCCTGGTCTCTATTCACACCAAGCTGCTCAATATGTCCGTCATCAGTTAGCTTCATACAATAGGGTAATTCTGTCTGGGCCGCAGCCTGCAGGTAGAAGTGGTTTGCTGATATCACCCCCCTCCCCAAGCCGTAGCCCCCCAATCCCCATCGTCCAGTGGCCATGCATACCCCAAATCAAAAAACATGCCAATGCACGCCATTCTTACCATTTAATAGAAGCATACCTCCACACCGCAGAGTGATTATTCCACTAAAAAAGAAACGAAAAAGTCTTACCAAATATTCAAAGACCAAAGTGAGGCAGCGGTCGGTGTGGATGATGTCATGCAGAGTCACAATGTTGGCGTGCTTCAGGTTTTTCAGCAGTGAAACTACCGCAACAGAAGCACAAGATGAGTGGAAATTTAATGAGAAATGATTTATGTAGTTTCTAAAATTATTTTTAAAGATTTTCCCACAGTTTTTAGAAAAGTTTCTACAATTTCTATACAACTTTTGCCAACATTTTAAAAATCTTTCATCATAAAATTTTAACAAAATTGTTCAAAAAATTAATATAATTGTCACTACAATTTAAAATAAAACATTGCTGCAATTTTTAGATGATTAAATTACAATCTCAATAACATTATTAAAATTTTCTATTATTGTTGATAAGATTTTGCCGCAATGTACAACATTTTGCTCCAATTTTATTTTCCCATAATTTTCAGAAGTTCTTTCCATTTTAGCATTTTTAGTTGACTTGATTATGATTTTAGTACAATTTTTTTTTTTTTACATCTGATAAGATTTTGTTCAAATTTTTATTTTATGATTTTTACGGTTTGTTATCAAATTTTATTGATGTGATTTTTTAATATGATTTTACTTTATCTTTCAAATGATTTTTACCAATAAGACCTTAATACAATATTAAAGAGATACTATTAGGATTTCCTCACAAATTTTTTCCAGGGTTTTGATAGAATCTTACCATCAGAGCCGAGCGGCAGGTGAGCTGAGCCCCATTAATAAGGAAAAAGTGTCTAACCATCGAGTTGCTTTTTGAATGTTGAGAAAAACCTGGAGCTACATCCGTCCACCCCTCCGGCGTACATGTACACACGGGAACCTTCTGCTATTTTTTGAAAATTTCATATCTTGAAAAAGGAAAAATGTAAAATAAATAAATAAATAAATTCTTTCCCTCCCAGTGCAGCTAACTGGGTTATCAAAGGCCGGTCATGTCTCACACTGTCTATGGAAGGAGGTTCAGGTTAAAGAACCATTCCTGACTTTCTTAAAGAAGAGCTTCATAGCTGTCAGCGTGTTTCTGCCCTAAGATGCCCTGGTGAGCTGCCCAGGGTGTACTCTGCCCTCGCCCTGAGTCAGCTGAGATGGGCGCCAGCCTCCCCACGAACATAATTAGGATTAAGCTGTTCAGAAAATGAACGAATGAATGAAAAAATTCAGGAAGAGAGTAATACAGAGAACAATAGGTTCTGACGTGATGTGACATGAGGTAATGACGTGACGTGACGGTTTTTAAATGGTGCACTTTACATGTCAAGACTAAGAACATGTTTGGTTCAGTGGCACCTTGACTTACAAAATTAATCCGTTCTGAGGGCGAGCTCGTAAATCAAAATGTTGGTGAGATAAAACAAAAATTCCCATCGGAAATAATAGAAAACCAATTAATCTGTTCCAACCCCCTCCCAAACTCATAACCTGCACCAAACACGTATATTTCACCTATTAAAGATATACATGTAAAATAAAAAAAATATTTCATAATAACAATAATAATAATAACAATAATAATAATAATAATAATAATAATAATAATAATAATAATAATAATACATGTACATTAATAATAATTAATAATAAAAACAAGAAACAAGAATTAACAATAAGTCAACTAACCCTTCCGATCATTGACAGCAGCAAAGATGTCACGTGTCCACAAAGATGTCACGTGGGTAGGCAGAAGGTGCTGCCTAACAGAGGAGGAGGAGGAGGAGAATTTTGTGCATGTGCATGCTCTGAATGCCAGCAAGGAAAGGCTTGCGGTGAGCTTTCACAAGGCCAGTGTTTCTCAAATAGTGGGGTATGCCCCCCTTGATGGGCACAATGTGAAGCCAGGAGTGGCACTTACAACCCTGGAGAACATGCTTTTTTGCCATACTGTACTAGAATTAAGTGTAATTGCGTATCCGCTACAGTAGGTGGCAGTGACACTCTCACTGTGTTCCCTATGCTGTACAGAGCACAGAGCAAACGATATGAAGTGCAGTAAACTCTATTTATAGTCACGCGCGGGGCACTGGGGTGGGGAGTGAAATGTTTTTTCTTTCTTAATACAGGAGGCGTCACAGAAAATAATTGAGATGCACTGCACAAGGCGTTCTCGAAGCATGGAGGAATACACGCGAAAGAATACGAGGCCAATCGGCCCGGATAAGCCATTTCTCAAGCAGACCTCGTAAATCAAATTTGGGGCAGATTTTTGGTGGGATTGAAGCTCGTATCATTGATAATATATATATGTATACATGGCGGCAAGGTGGTGTAGTGGTTAGCACGTCCGCCTCACAGCAAGAAGGCCTGGGTTCAATTCCCGGCCTGGGTGTTTCTGTGTGGAATTTGCATGTTCTCCCCGTGCTTGTGTGGGTTTCCTCCGGGTGCTCCGGTTTCCTTCCACAATCAAAAGACATGCACAGTAGGTTAATTGGCCGTTCTAAATTGCCCGTAGGTTCGCATCGTGCAGAAGGCAATGGCAAACCACTGCACTAATGCTGCCAAGAAAACCTCCATGAAGATGATAACCAGGGCGTTATCTTTCATGGTGGGTCGCCAATGGTCGTCCTATGACTCAGGCACTAGCTATATATATATATTTCCTTTTTTTGACAGATTTCCGAGATGATTTTGTCGTGCCATGGGGGAGGGAGGGGGTCCAGCTTTCCAACTAGAAAGTTTTTAATTCGACATCATTTCAGATGAGTTCGTTAACCATCCCGTAAATGAAGACGAACCTGTGTCTGTGTATCCTCAGCATAACCTTAGTAACCATATTCAGCAACAATCAGCTTGTTTCTTTCATTCATATATTTCATGAACCACTTAATCCTAATTAGGATCACAGGGCGGCTGGCGCCCATCTCAGCCGACTCTCCGTGAGGGCGGAGTACATCCTGAACAACCCGCCAGGCCGTCGCAGGGCAGCTTGTTTCTTTGGCTTGAGGGGGGAAAAAATGATTACAAAATTCATAGGAACATGCCACTATAACTGTGACCCCGTTCTGTTTGCCCTCGTTCGATGGCCTGTCCTTTCGATTTTAAGCTTCGATGGATAAAGCTGATCAAACCGACCACTGCCTGAGAGCCAACAGCCTCCATCGACACCGAGGTGACGAGTGGCATCATCAGCGTTTAGCTTTCGGTAGTCGTATGATGCAAGCACCTGTCACATGAGGTCTGGTTACAGTGTGAGTACATTTACGGCGTGATTTTCAATTCCCTGTCAAGAGATGGAGGTGTAAAGCTTGAGCCGCAGTCAGATAACAAGCTTTTCTTTCCTTTTTTTTTTTTTTTTTTTTTTGCTGTACAGCTTTAGGCTGCGAGATGGGAGGTATTTTTTTTTTTTTTTGGACACATAATAATTCTTCAGTTAATGGAAATCTAAGACAGGCTACATTAAATTTATAGTTTTTTTTTTATTCTTAATTTTTTCATATGCCCTCGTTAACTTCCAAAAGTCATTTAGCATTCAGACTAATCTAGCGCTCATAAAAATGAAACTAGCCTCTATTAACATCAGCTCTTAATTTGTGCTGGATTCTGCTGGAACCAGATCAAGCAGCTCTTAGATTTAGAGTTATTTACATGGATCGGATCTGTCTGCAGCTTTTTTTTTATTTTTTATTTTTTTATGAATAATAATTTTTAATGTATCAACTCAATTTCTAAACCTCATTTCAATGATACCCAACTGCTAAATCTGGAAATGGCTGGCCCTGTGATGGCCTGGCGAGCCGTCCAGGGTGAACCCCACCCTCGCCCAGATTCGGCTGAGACGAGTGCCAGCCGATCCTAGTTAGGATTGAGTGGTTCAGAAAATGAATGAAAGAAAGAATAAATCTGGACATGGTGGAAAAGGACAGCTGATGTTGTTGTTGTTTTTTTGACCAGGTCTTTTGAATCATTTTACTCTGTCTATATTACTCCCGTCCTATTCACCATCTAAATGTCCTTGGTCTTCCCCAGTACATTGTGTTTTACAAATTAAGCACCGGTTACCACTGTCTCCTCTTAGACCAAATTCTGTTAAACCTTAAAAGATATTGTAGTCTCTCAGGTGAAATTTGTTCGATGAACCTTTGACATATTGGAGAATCAAGTTGACCTGCTGGTAGACATCAGGGACTTCCGTCTTCTTCATTAATCTCACACCAGGATCTCGTCTACACTTTATCATGCTCGTACTTCAGCGTCACAACACAGACTAAGCCCAGCAAGCACACTGGGTGGCAGTGTTGCTTCATGGTGATGTTCTTTCTTTCCCCATTCCGGTCACGTCCATCTACTCTCATTTAGGAGAGAGATTTAAGCCCGGGGGAGAGGAAGCCTGCAGCTCACTAGTCTAGGATTTGCACTCCCGACCACAAATCTGGAGTTTTAACAACCAGGGAGCTTAAAAATGGCCCGTTATTGTGAAGTTGTTCTGGAGAAGGACATTACCTTCCCTGATGGCTGTGCAAGGGGCTCCTTCTTCATGCTCAAGCCGGATCTCTTTCAGGGCCACCAAGTTTTCCGTCAGCTTGCTTCGTCCCTTGAATACTGTAGCATAAGTGCCCTGGTGTCGAAATAAAGATAAGGTGTCCAGATGCCAGGATTCACAACAATCCCAAAACAACAAGTTTAATATTTTACAGTACAGAAAATAAAACAGGACACACAAGCTGTCGAGATGAACGGATAGCTCAGATATCCTGTTGATAATGATGTCATTCTTTTGATGTATTATTTTTAATTAAAATGAAATCTGTCCTGCTTAAAAAAAAAAGAAAAAAAAAGAATGCTAATATGCCTCACAATATAGTTCGTAACAGTTCACGTACAAACATTGTAATGATAATGCATGAGCAATGAGATATATACCGAATAATAAACATATCTAATAGCTAACAACAAAAAATAATTATTGTTATAATTGCTTATTTCGTGTTACTGTCTATGAGGAGAAATTTATTCAAATACAGGTGGTCCTCGAGTTACGAACGAGTTCCGTTCCTGTGACGCGTTGTAACCTGGAATTCCATGTAAGTTGGATTTTTACCCCTAAATATCCACTAAATCTCTATTTAGTGTCAGCATTTGTGAACAACAGTTTGGTTTCATGCCAAGAAAGAGCACCACAAATGCAGTGTTTGCCTTGAGGATGTTAATAGAGAAGTACAGAGAAGGTCAGAAGGAGCTGCATTGTGCCTTTGTGGATCTGGAGAAAGCATATGACAGTGTGCCGAGAGAGGAACTGTGGTATTGCATGAGAAAGTCTGGAGTGGCAGAGAAGTATGTTAGAGTGGTGCAGGACATGTATGAGAGATGTAAGACAGTGGTGAGGTGTGCTGTCGGTGTGACAGAAGAATTCAAGGTGGAGGTGGGACTGCATCAAGGGTCAGCTCTGAGCCCCTTCTTGTTTGCTATGGTGATGGACAGGCTGACAGACGAGGTTAGACAAGAATCTCCATGGACTATGATGTTTGCAGATGACATTGTGATCTGCAGTGAGAGCAGAGAACAAGTGCAGGAAAATCTAGAGAGGTGGAGGTATGCCCTGGAAAGGAGGGGAATGAAGGTTAGCCTCAGTAAGACAGAATACATGTGTATGAATGCAAAGGACCCAAGAGGAACGGTGAGGTAACAGGGAGCAGAGATAAGAAAGGTGGAGGATTTTAAGTACTTAGGCTCAACAATCCAGAGCAGTGGAGAGTGTGGAAAAGAGGTGAAGAAGCGTGTGCAGGCAGGTTGGAATGGTTGGAGAAAAGTGTCCGGTGTGATGTGTGATAGGAAGGTATCTGCAAAAATGAAAGGAAAAGTGTACAAGACGGTGTTGAGGCCAGTGATGTTGTATGGTTTAGAGACAGTGGCCCTGGGGAAAAGACAGGAGGCAGAGCTGGAGGTAGCAGAGATGAAAATGTTGAGGTTCTCTTTGGGAGTAACAAGGATGGATAGGATCAGGAATGAGTACATCAGAAGGACAGCACATGTAAGACGTTTTGGAGACAAAGTCAGAGAGGCTAGATTGAGATGGTTTGGACATGTACAGAGGAGGGATAGTGAGTATATTGGTAGTAGGATGTTGAGGTTGGAACTACCAGGCAGAAGGCCTAGAGGAAGACCAAAGAGACGATTCATGGATGTGGTGAAGGAGGTCATGAAGGCAGTTGGTGTAAGAGAAAAAGATGCAGAGGATAGGGTGAGATGGAGGCAGATAATTCGCTGTGGCGACCCCTCGGGGGAAAAGCCGGAAGGACAAGAAGAAGATCCACTAAATCTCTATATAACTATCCTATAACTATCAGGATTATCCGATGAGGTGATGGGGTTAGCAAGTGAATGTACGGGTTCTACTGGCCTCTCCACCTTGGTGAAGTATTTCAAGATGTCCATCTGGCATAAGTTCGAATCCTTATCTATTTTCTTACATACATATATTTAGTGGTGTTGTGAAGTCAAAACACCGTAAATCGAGAACCACATAAGTTGAGGACCGCCTGTATTCTGTTTGTACGGAGTCTCCAGTGTCATTTCAAAAACTTTACGGTTTCTCTTTAACTGTACAATATTACATTTATTTTCTAATTAATTTATAATAATAATAATAATAATAATAATAATAATAATAATAATAATAAAACAAAGGATGATGAGGAAATTACTGCACCAATATCAGAATAAAAACTATTACATTATTAATAACTTATAAAATATCACTGCTGGGAAGCTGCTGTTGATTGGAAGGGATTAAACACCTCATGGACATTTTATTATAGAGAAATAATCAGCTTTTGCTTGAGAACACTAACTGGTCATGGATTTGCACACAGCATGGCCCCAGGTGTTTCATTCCTTAAATTTTTCATTTGTTTAGCTTGTATCTCTCACTATACGCCTCCTTTGCCAAAAGCAAAAACTTTCATTAAATAATAAATGTGTGATACATTAAAGTCTTTACTCAGATTTTTTATTCACTTTGGCATGCTGCTGCTTCCTTGTTATCATCTTTGGGTTTTTTTCATGCAGTTTTTCTCTTTTTGTGTGTGTGTGTGTGTGTTTCTTTTTTCAGAGTATCCCCCAGGGCTGTATGCTGAACACTGTTGTTTTTCCCCCTTAAATAAAGTGTATGGACATTTGGATTATTAAACCCTCCACCATGACCAATCATATCTGTACAATTATATGTACAGAAATCAGCATAATGAGATTTCCCAGTATCCATAAGCTCTAAAATCAGGGCACAACAAAGATCGAGCTGATTGTTTACTGTAATCACTGTTTACTGTAATCTGCATGGATTTACTGTTGTTGATTGTATTATATTGTTGAAACAAGAAACTCACCTCTCCCAGTTTGCCCAGTTTCACGTATGTCTCCTGCTTCCCAAAACCAATGTCAGACTGAAGATAAAAAAAACACAACTTACTGGAACATAAATTGCATTTAATTTCTAATTTCATTGTTTTTTACTGCCCAAAATGAACAAGAACGTGAAGGTGTGAAAATCAAAATCAACATCTGTTACAAATAACTATTTATTTCAGAAACAATCTGCTGTACCAACCTTATTATTATTAATAATAATAACAACTTCCCCCACACACACACATGCATACATTTGCTTTCTTAATTTAGTTGTAGCCAATACCCATCCCAGCCATACTTCCCAATCACATGACACCTACTGACTGACTGATTTCTTCAAGGCATGTGGATATTCAGTTGAAGGAAAGTGATCAGCCCCTTGTATTGCACCCGTGATCGGTCAGTGTTGTTTTTGAGTGACAGGGAAGAGAAGATATGTCACCCCCCCTACCTGAAAGCTTGGCCGATAAGCCCTCCTAGGCTCCTAGCGCCGGATGACTGCATGCTCAGGTGGTCGCGGCACTCTTTGTCCTTTCTTTCTTTTAGGAAAGTTACAGGTTTGTATTTTGGATTCTATTTCATTCATTCATGTTCCAGTACTTTAAAGTTCTTGATTCTGATTGGTGACATTGAGTAATTTTCAGTATTGTAACTTCACAGGATATTAAAGTGACTTGATTGGCAAGTCTTCTAAACTTTCCTGTTCATTATCCATTACATTTATAAGATAATCAACTAAACTTCATGTTGAGCTACAGTGAAGTTTCCGCTGCATGAGTTGTATTTTTATTTGGTTTCATCCAAATGAGGCTGGGTTTCCCTCTTGAGTCTGGTTCCTTTCAAGGTTTCTTCCTCGTATTGACTGAAGGAGTTTTTCCTTGCCACCATCGCTAAGGGCATGCACATTATGGATGTGTAGGGTATATAGAGAATTTTTAAAAATTCATCATCATCATCATCATCATCTTCCGCTCATTTCAGGTGTCGGGTCGTGGGGTTCGGGTCTTAAGCGGTGACATCCCTCTCCCCAGCCACTTCTTCCAGCTCTGCCAGTGGGGACACCAAAGCGTTCACAGACCAGCTGAGAGACATAGTCCCTCCATCATGTTCTGAGTCATCCCCGGAGTCTCCTCCCAGTCGGACATGTCCGAAACACCACATCTGGGAGGCAGGCATTCGGGAGGAATTCTAATCAGATACCCAAGCCACCTCAACTGGCTCTTCTCAATGCGGGGGAGCTGTGATTCTACTCTGAGCTCCTCCCATATGGCTGAGCTTCTCACCGTATCTCTAAGGAAATGCCCCACCACCCTGCGAAGGAAATTCATTTCAGCAGCTTGTATCCATGATCTTTCGGCCACAACCCAAAGCTCCTAATCGTAGGTGAGAATTGAAATGTTGGGTTGACAAATGAAGACCTTTGCATCTCAGCTCACTTTCCTCTACACCACGACGAAGAGGTATAAACATTCAGTAGAGGCTGCACCGACCCGCCTGTCAATCTCTCACACCATCATTTGTTTAAATTCTTTACCAGATTAGCTTTTACATAGTACAAGCTTGTTTTACTGAATTTTTTAAAGGTTACAATCTTCTTGGAATCCATTTGTTAAAAATATTTTGCATTAGCCAGTTTGAAAAGATGACCATTTTACTCTCGTGAGACTGTGAAATCTCAAAAATAGGACAAGAATCCATCCGTTCATATAAGCCAAGATAAAGGCAATAATAACTGTATACAGATATTAAACTTGCAAATCAGATATAAACTATTGAACTTCTGAATATAATAAAACTAGGCACCAGGCACATAATGCATGCTTACATTTAAATATATAAGATAACCGCACAGCCCTTTATAGGAATGAATGGAACATCCAACTGTTCATTCGTATGCAAATTACTTCCATGTTTATCACTGCATACACAGGAATCACTTGAGAAAGGCGTATGGAGTACAATGTCGCCCCCTGTATGCAGATTTATTATACATTTTATCTTTACCAAGAAGATTGCATAAGCTGCTTGATTCCAATTAGGGTCAAGAGGAGGCTGGCACCCATTTTAGTTACCGCTGGGCAAGGGTGGGTACACCCTAGACAGCTCACTAGGCCATCACAGGTCCAATCATAAGAACAGGGCATTCTGCCATGAAAAAACAACCATGTATGCGAGATTTTTTACGATCAGTAGCAGCTCTTGCAGAGGTGCTTGTATAGACACTCAGTGGATCCTAGATAGTAGATGTTGATGTGATGCAGTTGTCTGTATGGACGTTACAGAAGGAGTCTGAAGCGCCAGCGTTTTGTCACAGTCAGGCTCAGGACAATCACTTTTTATTTCTCCAAAAATCGTATCCCTGCTTCTGTTTCTTAACACTTGGTCACAGACTTTTCCACTTTCTACGAGAAGAAGTTACGCTGTCAAGTTAACTCGCATGCGCAAGGTCATCCATCCAATCACGACGACTGGTTATTGCTATTGTAAGCAGACACAAAACCAAAAGAAGATGTAGCACATGTGAATAAGAGATACTAATCCCATGAACAGTTGTGGTTCCAGCAGCAAACCTTTCTAGTTCATAGTAAGTACGTTTCATCACACCATGCAATCATTTATTTTCCTATATGAGTGAAACACAGAGTGTTGTATTGAATATTTAGACATTAATTATGTCTTGATTGTATGTGTTTCAGAGTTAGAGTTAAAATAAGATATACTCCCTTGTACAATTTTAGAATGAGAAAGAAGAGATCACATTCTATAGAATATCAAGGTGTGTGTGTATGTGTGTGTGTGTGTGTGTGTGTGTGTGTGTGTGTGTGTGTCTGACCAGTGAGGCTCGTCTGGACATGCGGCTAAGTGGTTTGCATGATTCTGGGCTCTCCATCTGCAACTTCTTTATAAACTCCGGTGGCAAACGAATGTCCATGGGGAGAGACATCTTCTTACTAACATCCTAGACACACACACACACACACACACACACACACACACACACACACACACACACACACACATACACACAATTGCTTTCATAACATCATGAGCCATTAGGTACAATTACACACATTTTCTGAAGACTTACTCTAAAGATTCCACTAATCATTCATTCTGTAAGTCGCTTAATCCTAATCAGGGTCACAGGGAGACTGGTGCCCATCTCAGCCTACTCTGGGTGAGGGCGGGGTACACCATGGACAGTTCATTAGTCCACCACAGAACTTTATCCTCTCTGTGATCCTATTAGGGTCGTGGGGAGGATGGAGCATATCCCAGCACAATTCAGGATATATTGTGAACATCTAGACAATCCATCACAGGGTCAACTCACTCAAACTCATACCTTGAAACAGTCAATTATCCTAAAGGGCATGTCTTTGGATTGTGAAAGGAAACTGGAATACCCACAGAAAACTCAGGCATACACGTTCAAACACATAGAATTACTTGCATTACAAAGACCTTCCACTGATATACTGTGGTACCTTGACTTACGAGTGTGTTTTATAATGAATTTTCCATGATACGAGCTTCGATCCCACCAAAAATCCGCCCCATTCAACCAGCAACATTTTGATTATCGCGAGCTCTTTGTTTTATTAGCCTTATATTCTTTCGCGTGTATTCCTCCGCACTCCGAGAACACCTTGTGCAGCACTTCTCAATTATTTTCTGTGACGCCCCCTATAAAAAGAAAGAAAAAAAAAAAACATTTCACCCCCCCCAGTACCCCGTGCTTGATTATAAATGATGTTTACTGCACTTCATATCGTTTGCTCGGTGCTTTTTCCCTGCACCATAGACATGAGAACGCCACTGCCATCTAGTGTAATTGTGCATTCTCTTTCGTAGGTGACAGTGTTGCTCTCACTGTGTACTCTACACCACAGCACAACAATGAGAGCGCCACTGCCACCTACTGTAAAGGATGCGCAATTACACCTAATTATAGTACAATAGGGTAAAAAAAAAATCATGTTTCCCAGGGTCAAATGCACCCCCTGTGGCATCACATCGCACCATCTTGGGGGTTGCACTCCACTATTTTAGGAGCACGAGCCTTGTTGGAGCTCACCACGAGCCTTTCATTGCTGGCATTCGTAGCATGCACATCTCTGTTACGCACCACCTCCTGCCTGCCCACGTGACATCTTTGCGCCCATGTGCCATCTTTGGTGCTGTCAATGATCGGAAGGGTTAGTTGACTTATTGTTTATTTTTGTTTCTTATTATTTATTATTATTATTTATTAATTATTATTAAATGTTAATGTGCATGCATTAATATTATGAAATATTTATTGTTTTTACATGTTTATCGTTAATATAATAGGTGAAATATACGTGTATATGGCAGGTTATATGAGTTTGGTAGGGGGGGTTGGAACGGATTAATTGGTTTGTATTATTTCCGATGGGAATTTTTGTTTTACCTAACGAACGTTTATACTTACGAGCTCACCCTAAGAACGGATTCATTTCATAAGTCCAGGTACCACAGTAATTCCCCTTGTCAATATCCTGCTCTTGTGGGGACCCAAGTATAAAACACATGTTGATACACATGTGCTATCAGGACCATTTTTCTCATAAAATGTTTTCACTGTATACCAATTATGCTCCCCCTCACCTACCCCCCCCCCTCCTCCTCCTTTGCAAGGCTTTATTTTTTTCTGAAACTGATCCCCGCTTAGCATGTCAGGACATCAAGCTGAGCCTGACGTGTTTGTCATCTCAAGACTGTGGAAGACGAAATCAAAGAACAAAAGCCTGAAGAGAAACAGGTATTATGCTCGTGATGTTTATGGTGAGATTCTGTCTTGCTTATATTCCGTCCTTCAGGGGTGAACGTCAAACTGTAAAAAGGAAAAAAAAAGAAAAGGAAAAAATAAAAAATAAAAGAAAGAAACTGTCATGTTTTTAAAAAGTGCTTGAAGTGTTTTGAATTTTGGAAAACCTTTACTTCTGCAGCGAAAGAAGGCTTGAATTCCGTGGAATCTCCGTCTCACTGGTTTTGTACAGCTGTGCAATAAACCCATCTAGCAATTTAAAGCAAAGTGCCCCCCCCAACCGCCCCCACCCGTTCCCTCTGCCTGCGTTCCCATGAGCCTGGCTGGCGAGACTGAAATAAGGGTGCACATGGCCGATAAAAGTTTCTGGAGGCCAGAAAGGAACCCAATGGATTTGTAAATGGAGAGGGCATTCAGTGCAATTTTCCTCCTTGAGATACATTGCTGCTGAACATGAGGTGTGACAGCGGGGCTTGGGAGAACTCTGAACGCACCGCGATATGAAGCCAGACTTAAAAATAACCCGTCGGCTGCATTTAGCCAAGGCCTCCATCTTTTAGCCGGGTCTCTGGCAGGAGTGACATGGAGGAGAGCGCCGGAATAGGAGGCTGGTATTTGTCCTTCACACACAATCAGGGCTAGGGGGACAGGCGAGTAATGGTGGGTTGCGAAAGTGAGAGAGAGAGAGCGAGAGAGAGAGAGAGAGAGAGAAAGAGAGAGGGAAACGAGGAGGTGGTGGCGGCGGTGGCGGTGATGATGATGGCGGCTGCCGCTGTTCTGGGAGACTTTGATTAATCTGTTATTTCCCCCTCAGGGGTCCATTTTCTGGGAGTTTGTTTGGGTTGTGTTTGTTTTCTACAAAATGAAAGTCACCCTGAGAAAGACGCTGACATTTACGGCACTCGATCCTCCGGGTGTACTGTCACGTCTCTGAGAATGCGAGCAATAACTCACGACTGGACTTCTACACATTGCTCGCGTACTTCCAGACTTCCAGAGCCGTGTTACTATTCATCTCAGTGAAGCAGCTCGTGTCTGGCCGGAGTTCCAGGATGCGACCCCTTCGTGCATACTTGACGTTTTCTTTACCTTCATTAAAATAAGTTTCACTGATCATAAAATCATTCCCATTAACTTGAAACGCATCGTTGCAACAGAGGAACCCGGAGGTCCAGAGAAACGAGGACCTGATATGATAGAAAAGGGATTAAAGTCCCAGAGAGCATCACTCAGTGCTCAATACAATATAAACAACAGATACATTACACCTATACAATCTCAGATACATTACACCTAACTCTGAGATCACTACAGGTGCTTTCAAACCATAAGAACCTTTCATAGTTCTTAGAACCTTCAGAGGACGTACCCCCTTCTGGTATGTTTGCACTGCAGGAACTGAGAATGCGTCTTTAACATTTTTAGTTTTTCTTTAAGCTCATATTTCTGTGTGGGTACTCCCAGTATAACAGGAACCCATAAATCCACCAATCCATCCATCCATCCATCCATCCATACAGCCACTCATCCACCCATTCATCTATACATCCACCCACCCATCCATTCATTTACCAAGCCAGCCAAATGTTCATCTAAGCATCCACCATCCATTCATCTATCCATCCATCTATACAGCACCCCATCCATCCATTCATCTACCCACCCATCCATTCATTCATCTATACATTCACCCACCCACCAATTCATCTATACATCTACTCACCCATTCATCTGTACATCCACCCATCCATCCATTCATTTGCCAACCCAGCCAAATGTTTATCTAAGCATCCACCCATCCATCCATTCATCTATCCATCCATCTATACAGCACCCCATCCATCCATTCATATACCCACTCACCCATCCATCTATACATCCACCCATTTATCTATAGATCCACCCACCCACCCATTCATCTATACATTCACCCACCCACCAATTCATCTATACATCTACTCACCCATTCATCTGTACATCCACCCATCCATCCATTCATTTGCCAACCCAGCCAAATGTTTATCTAAGCATCCACCCATCCATCCATTCATCTATCCATCCATCTATACAGCACCCCATCCATTCATTCATCTATACATTCACCCACCCACCAATTCATCTATACAAGAACCCACCCATTCATCTGAACATCCACCCATCCATCCATTCATTTACCAAGCCAGCCAAATGTTCATCTCAGCATCCACCCATCCATCCATTCATCTATTCATTCATCTATACAGCACCCCATCCAACCATTCATCTACCCACCCATCCATTCATTCATCTATACATTCAACCATCCATCCAGCTATTCATCTACCCACCCATCCGTTCATTCATCCATCGACCCACCCATCCATCCAGCTATACATCCGCCCATCCATCCATTCATCTACCCACAAACCCACCCATCCATTCATCTAAACATTACCCCATCCATTCATCTATCTGTTTATATATACATCACCCCTTCCATCCATTCATTTACCCACCCATCCATTCATTTATCTATGCATCCACCCATCCATCCATTCATCTACCCACAAACCAACCCATCCATCCATCTATACATCATCCCATCCATCCATTCGTCCCGTCAGTGGATTATAAATGGTTTCTGAAAACAAAGATAAATCATGGATATCTTCTTAAAGGTAGGTCCAGCCTGAAACCTTTTCTGTAAGAGGAAGCGCTCCACTGCAGGGTTTTACACATAAACTTTAAGGGTTTCCATGAAACGAGCAACTCTGACTTTATTAAGGGTTTTGTTTGGAGCCAGTATCTACCGGCTAATCTCACATGACATCTTGAAAAAAGAGATGATCAAAAGATTCTTCGGTTGGTAGTCAGTTTCTG
The DNA here is from genome assembly GCA_024760905.1 of Plotosus lineatus. Classification (NCBI taxonomy): domain Eukaryota; kingdom Metazoa; phylum Chordata; class Actinopteri; order Siluriformes; family Plotosidae; genus Plotosus; species Plotosus lineatus. The sequence continues at coordinate 4,110,546 of CM045732.1, forward strand.
GTTTCTGAGCGTGTTCTACTTGGAACCCTTTCTGAAAGACAAGTTCTCAGTTTTAGAGTGGACATGCTTAGAACAATTACAGAAAAGTTCCCGAGTAGAAGATTTGATCAAACAAGAACCGGTAACCATCTCAAGAACATTTGTAGATAAAGCTCCAGACCTCAGGTCATCCCTCTTATTTAATATTTAATGTGACATCAGATTAATCAAATACCAGAATTATTTGATCACGCACTTAGTGAGATGAGTACTGATGGGTGGGCGGTGGTGGTACTGACCTCTATGGAGAAGCGTCGGTGCTGGACTTTGCTGTGGTAATGCAGTTGAGTGGGAGATGGAGTGTGATGGTCAGCAGCTAGAGGACTGGGAGATGGGTGGAGAGTGTGCAAGCCCAGGCTGTCCGGCACCAGATCTGTAGAATTTACAGTAAAGTATGAATCATTCTGATATATTGTACGAATTAAAAAAAAAAACAAAAACAAACAAACAAAAAAACCAATGGAAGGAATCCCAGGAATACAAATAACACTTTTACAACAATTCTATATTATGTTCTTGTTAAAATGATTAATTACAGTATTCCCTGCCTAAAACACCATCCACATCCTGGTCACGTGGACATTTCCTCTACAATGTTCTCGCAGGAGCCAAAAATAGTACACGATGGTGGCGCTAAGAAACAGCTGCATTGCCGTCCATCACATTCCTATGAGGTAAGGAGAAAAAAAAATATTAACTTCTCGACAGTACACTTTAATCCAATCCGAGCGCAGCAGCTGACATCCCAGTCGTCCCCCCTCCCTCTCTGATTGGCCTGCTAACTCAATAACCGTGAGGTCAACTCCGCCATATGCTGGTGACAGGAGGCGCCATTAATCACGCGGGCCATAATTACGGAACTCAACGCAATTAGTGTGCACCGTGCCGAGTTTCATGCATTTATGATGTGGCTATCTAAATGCATGTCAATCCGAGGCACCCCAATTAATATATCCCGTGTCAACAGACTGTCAACGCAAATCTAATTATGCCACTATGATGCGAAGTGCCGACGGCGTGGCCCAACCTTGGCCGGAATCGGTGGTGGGCCCCACTGTTTCTTGTCGTGCCTGGGCTCCGGTTTGGAGGTGAGAATGTTAAAAAAAAATCAAAATGGCTTTTCTGCTCCATCAGTTCAATTTGGACAAGAGGGCTTGAAGGGCCTCGAGAGGCGTAGTAGCAGGAGCCCCCCCCGGTCCATTTCACAGCGGCACAGCAGCATAATTGAGATCCACCTCATTATCGGGCCAAGGCTGGCTGCGGAATGAGAAATTGGATGCCAAGTCCATCTTTTCTCATCTGCTAGGTTCATCGTCCTCTGGGCCGTGAAGTAGAAATCTCTATCTGGAGCTGTTTGGACCATCGAGGCTGCAGAAGGTCATCAATACAGGTTTCATTTCGTTATGGTATGATCATGACAGCTTTTTACCGAGTTCAGACATTCCAGTGGTTCCATGCAGGAGACCGAATGAAGCCATGAGGACTCCACTTCTAGTTTCATATGTTGGCCAGCAAGCGGCACAGTGGTGTACCAGTTAGTTAGCATGTCCACCTCACACCAATAAGGGCCTGGGTTCGAGTCCCAGGCTCGGAACGGGAGTTTGCACGCGTGTGTGGGTTTACTGCGAGAACTTTGGTTTCCTCCCACAGCCTGAAGACATGTTCATCACTCTAATTGCCTGTTTCAAATTGGGCCCAGGTGTGAGTGTTGCGTGTGTTGGCCCAGTGATGGATTAGTACTGTGAATTCACCCAGTGTTGGCTAAGATAGGTGACATGATTGCAGTGTATAATGTTGGTGTTAATTTCTCATTCGAAAGAAAAGACCCCACACACTTTCTTGACGGTTAATACACAAGGTTTCGGGTTAAGGACAGCGAGGACGCAGTCTGACTTTCCACCGAGATGAAGAAATTGGATCTGAGCAACTCGATCATATCAAAGCTCAGCTCATCAGATCCAGGCAGCTCAGTGATGAAAGAGGCGAGAGATGACCACCTGGAAACTGGGCTCAGATGGCTACGCGAGTCTCCAGTGTCGAAATAGGCAGCGGAATATAGAGCTGCAAGCTGAGAGAGAAAAACAGAGAGAGAGAGAGAGAGATCTGAGATGGCTTTGATACTGTTACAGCTGTGCAGGAATTTTTTTGGAAAAGTCCAGGGAGAGCATCAGCTATCACAGAGTGGGTGGCGAGTAATTTCTGGTACCGGTACTTGTGGTCGTTTGTGAACACAGCTCTGATAAAATCTTGATTTTGATTGGTTACAAGGTGCACCATTTTTATCTCAGATATTCAGGACCGAGGGTTTAAAACCAAGAGAAAAATCAATGAGTTGCTTCAATAAATTTTACTGCATTACTGATTACGTTCAGGCTGCATCTCACAGCCAGAAGGTCCTGAGTTCCAGTCCCGGCTTTTCCATGTACAACTTGCACATTCTCCCCGTGCTTGTGCACTTGTTATGTGTTATAAGAGAAAGAACATTGACAAATGAGTAATACCCAGTGGACCTCATATGAGGATCTTACAAGGACATGAAGACGGTCGAACTGGAGGAAATACGTTGTCCCCGTATGAGGGTCGTAGGAGGTTGTAAAAATGTAAAAAAATGGAAAGTCATGTGACCTGATTGGTTAAGTATAACATTTATTCATATACTATTCCCGAAGCCGCTTAATCCTAACTAGGGTCGCAGGGAGGCTGGCGCCCAGCTCATACATTAGAGAATTATTCAATCAAGGCAGAGATCACTCTTGGATTGAATAATTTTCCATATCATAGCAAAGCCAAATTCTATCTGTGTTTTATTAGTCATGCAATATATTTTCAGAATATTCATACAAAATATTTAAGGATATGTTATAACCATCCTGGAGCAGTGGTGGCCTGGTGGTAAGGTGCTGGAATATCGAATGCAAGTTTGGGGGTTCAAGCACCACTATCACCGGGTTGTCACTCCGCCCCCCCCCCCCCTCCGCCCCCCCAAGGGTTATCATGTCTGTCACTGTCTGTGGTGTTGAGATTCATGTAAAAGAACTTCTACTGACTTTCGTCAAGACGAGCTACATAGCCATCAGCGTGTTTCTGCCCCGCGATGGCCTGGTGAGCTATCTGGAGTGTACTGTGCTCTAACCCAGAGTCGGCTGAGATGGGTGCCAGCCTCCCCGCGACCCTAATTAGGATTAAGTAGTTGTAGAAAATGAATGAATGCGTAATAATTATCGTTGCCCCTAGCTGGCGCTAGGTACCATGCAAAGAGAGAGAAGACTCTGGTGCAGTAGTCACATGATGTCTGTTACTTCTTTGAATATTATTGTTCAAATAACATTAATAATATATAATTATTTAAGTTGTATGTACTTGTAGTTAATCAATAAAGTGAATTAAAATAAGAACTACGATGGTCTGGGTGAGCCGTTCAGGTTGTTACCCGCCTTCTCCAAGAGTCGGCCGAGACAGACACCATCGTCCCGGGGACCCTAACCAGGATTAAGTGGCTTGCTTAAAAATACAATAGTATGTTGCTTGCTAGTTAGTATCACTGACTTCAGCGAGGTTAGCGGTTAGCATGCTATGCACCTAGCGGCTTTTCGAATTGATCCTCAACGCAAAAAGCAACAAAACATGAAATGAAAGTATTTGATGGCAAACCCCCCACCCCACCTCACCCCCACCCATCACCCCACCTCCCCCCCACCCCTCACCCCCTTCTTTGAAGAGTTTGATATTTTTTCACCAACATGATTTTATTGCTTTTTTTGATGATCAGCAGCCATTTTGTCTGGGATGGGGGAAATGAGAAACATAAATATCATCGGCGACGTTGCCCTGTGGCAGACAGCTTTGCTAAGCGCCGCGGTAAGTGCAGCCTCACTTACTCACTCATTTTACTGAGCTGCTTACTGCTAGTACGGTCACAGGAAGGCTGGAAGCCTATCTCAGCTTACACTGGGCAAAGGTCAGGGGTTCACCATCAACTGCTGGCCAGATAATCGCAGGGCCATCACACACACACACACACACACACACACACACACACACACACACACACACACACACACACACACACACACCTCAGGGCAATTCGGAACAACTAGTTTTCTTAATGTGTCTGAGCTGTGGGAGGAGATTACTCTCTTACTTCAACTCATTTGTTGTCAAGAATTAATAAAGTTCTCTTCCCCCTCTTCTTCTTCTTCTTCTTCTTCTTCTTCTTCTTCTTCCTCATCTTCTTCTTCTTCTTCCTCCTTTATCATCTTCTTCCTTTATCTTTTTATTCCTTTATCATCATCATCATCATCATCATCATCATCATCATCATCTTCTTCCTTTTTGCTTCTTCTATGAAGGAGACCCAGCCAAGCATGGGGAGAACATGCAAACTCACTCATTCATTTCCTGATCCACTTGATCCTATTTAGGGTCACAGGGAGGTTGGCGCCCAACCCAACCGACGCCGGGAGAGGGCGGGGTACACCCTGGACAGCTTACTAGGCCATTGCAGGGTCCTCACTTACACAACCAATAACACCTAGGGGAGATTATTTACCTGCTGGGCATGTTTTTGGACGGGGGGGGGGGGGATTGGAGTACCAGGAGGAAACCCACGCAAGCACGGGGAGAACATGCAGACTCCACACAGAAACGCCCGAGCTGGGAATCGAACACAGAACCTTCTTGCTACATGCAAACTCCATCCATAAAAGGGTTGTACCTTATCCATCTTATATAAAATCTGTGAGGAATATTGTTGTGTGTCAATTATACCAATTAACCAATAGCACTGATGCAATAACAAGAATTACGTGGTGGCTTTCCACCAATCAGAAACAACGAAATCTTTCAAATGACTTATACGACAAAAGCCACATTAAAAACTCTCTCTCTCTCTCTCATATTATATATATATTATATATATATATATATATATATATATATATATATATATATATATATATATATATATATATATATATATATATATATCATATGCTTTGAAGTTTAGTTCCAGAATATTCTGTAGCACACATCCATTACTTTTTCTTTGATGTAATAGTTGATGCTGAAAGATTCACATTATTAGTTTTTTTTTTTTCTTTTCTTTCTTTTCTTTCTTTTTTAAATGACTTCATGTGCATGCGATAAGTTCTTTTTCTCAGCCTGTGAGCAATAATAATTTCACACACCGGTTCATTCGCCTTGGGGTATGTGTGCACTGCATGTGGTGCGAATCCCTCCCGCGTCTTCACGTGCACGCTGCTCACTCACGACGTTCACTTGTCAGTCTGAAGTTTTTTAACAAACGAACCTTTTCACTGTGAAACTCTGGATTTCAGATACATACAGGATTGATTTTCTCTTACAAACAACAGATCTCTCCTCATCTTTTAACACATTTCACACACGGCTTGAGGAACCTTCTGCCAAAACATTTCTTTCATCTTTTTTTTTTCTCTTTTGTGCAGATCGGGATCCTACATTATCATACAGAGCTATTATTATTCATGATTTTTATGAAGAACGTATGAAAGGTCTATCTACACAGTTGGCGGATTTTAAAATCGGGGAAGCTCAGGTGTGTGTGTTATATAAATTGGTCTCAAGAAAATTAGCCGTGTCTGCTACGCCAAGCTAAAACTAGCGAGAAACCTGTGGCAGAAAATTATCCAATAAATAAACAAGTTTTCCAAAAATAAAATTAAACAATTAAACAGAACTATAATCACTCACTCATTTGAAGGACCACTGAATCGGCCTGTGGTCGCAGGGAGGCGAGTGTCTATCTCAACCGGCTTTGGGTGAAGGTAGGGTACATTATTTTGACACCTTTCGAGTCCACTGCAGGGCCGACACACACACACACACACACACACACACACACACACACACACACACACACACACACACACACACACAGACGGGCACACCACACACCTCGGGCCAATTTGCAACAGTCAGTTAGTGTAATTTGAATGTCAGTAATTGGACTGTGAGAGGAAACCGGAGTACTCAGAGGAAACAAGTGGACAACTTGCACATCAACACACAAATACCTCAACTTGGGACTCGAACCCAGAACATTCTCGCTGTAAAACAGACATGCTAACTGCTATTATTACTCATTCATTCATTTTCTAAGCCACTTAATCCTAACTGGGGTCGTGGTGAGGCTGGTGCCCATCTCAGGCAGGTCTGAGATGAGGGTGAATACATCCTGAACAGTTCGACAGGCCACAGCAGGGTAACACACACACACACAACCATTCAGGAGAACATGCAAACGCCTCACACCCCTTCCCAGGAATCAAACCTAGTACCTTCTTGCGGTAAGGTAAACATGCTGACCACTACACCCCTGTGCTGCCCAATATTATTATTCATTCCTTTTCTGGACCACTTATTCCTAATTAGGGTCACAGGGAGGCTAGCACCCTTCTCAGCCGACTCCGGGCAAGGACGGGGTACACCCTTGACAGCCCGCCAGGCCATTGCAGAACGATTCATACTCACACTGACACATAGGGGTGATTTGGAACAGCCAATTAACCTACTGTGCATGTTTTGGGACTGTGGGAGGAAACCGGAGTACCAGGAGGAAACCCACACAAGCACGGGGAGAACATGCAAACTCCACACAGAAGCACCCAGACTGGGAATCAAACCCAGGACCTTCTTGCTGTGAGGCGGACGTGCTAACCACTACACTACAACCACCATAAAGGTGAAGTCTGTTGGTTTTTTACACCCGAGCCTCATAGCGCATCAGGCTGGTGCGTATCCCCGGTTTCTGTAGCGTGAAGTGACCAGGAGTTCAACTCCTCCTAGATGGGGCGCTAATCCATCGCAGGTTACCTTCCCAGTATATTTTTTATTGGTACCCATTTATACTGCTGGGTGAACAGAGGCACACTTGTGGTTGAGATCTTGCCCAGGGGTCTTAGCACAGTGGGGGTCAAACTGGGATTCGAACACACAACCTCCTGATCATGACCCCAAGCACCCTAACCACTACACCACCAGCCCCACTCTATGCCACCATTATTCTGATGATGATGATGATGATGATGATGATGATGATGATGATGATGATGATGATGATGATGATGATGATTTATTTACCCTTTTTAGTGTGTTTGTGAATATTTTCTTATCCTTCCCAGGTTTTATTCCAGCGCAGGGCTTTTAAGTGAGTCTGAAAGCTGTATTTCCATAAACATTCTGGCAAAATATATGAATGAAAGCATGTTTGCTTTAGAAAAATAATGTGAACGTCAATACTGTATGTGAGTGACAAAGTGAAAATAGCGCTGAGGCGATGAAATATTCAGCCGTAACTTCAGCGAGGCTTCACAAAGAGAAACCACTTCTGTACCGTGTTGCGCTTTGTTCCCTCTTTATGAGCATAAAGGATCACTAATGCCTCTTTATTTTAGTTCACAGAAAGCCTGGAAAGCGTGACAAGACCTCAGCGGCTGATCAAAATCCCCCTCTCTCCATGCTTCAGATGACTAATCCTCGGCCCTGCAGCACTTATTTGTTAATATTGCGGACGGCCGTTAGTCGCTCGATGATTCATCGATTCTCTCCGCAGCGATATTAGACGTTTTATGTATTAAGTGCAGCGTATCCTCCTTATCTTCGCCCGCGCCTCTTCCCACCCCTGCCTTTTTAAATCATTGATTTAAGTGATTTCTCTTTATTGGAGGTTATAAGTAATGGGATTATAACTGCACAGACTCTCCAACGACTCCAACGGTACTGTACGTCATATTATAACGCAGCAGAACATAAACAAACAAACAAACAAGCAAACAAAACATAATCTTTATCATCTACATAAACACATACCACATGCAGCCTGTTACCTGTCCAGGTAATATCCATTTAAATAATGTGCACTGCTATTCGCATCAAACTTTTCAAGGGTAAGGAAATGCAGATGTGTTTTCAAAATATAAAGGCTCCTCCTACTTAAAAAACAAAAAAAACAAAACAAAACCAAGAGAACCCTTCACATGTAAGGATTAACTGGGTTGTATGTTATTCATCGTTGATTAACAGCAGCTTTAAAGGGGACATGTGGTGACTTTGTATTACTCGCTCTTTAATACGATGATGTATCGTCAGGCAACGTCAGTCCTTGTTTCTTGCCAAGAACCGCGAGTGCTGCTACACCACTATTACTACGAGGCATGTTGGGTCTTCAGCGGCTGTTCCGACCCTCGTCAAACGGAACCGGTAAAAGCTACGAACCTTTAGTATGCGGGTGAGTTTCATCACCTCAAATGCCGCTCGCTGCTTGTTAACTTGCGTTGCACGACCCGACCCAATGAGTTCACCTCACTCACGGGGGAAAAAAATGTTCCGCATTGATTCCTCCTCGGTTAATAATCCACAGAACAAAATTTCCCAGTACAGAGCTGTTTCTGGTCATTTATGTTAAAATCAGCCCAGTTTCATTCAACATGTTACATTATACACCAGCGTCAGATGAGTTTCTCCCATAAAGGAATTTGTAAGTATAAATAATTAATAATAAGAAATAAATCTAACAGCACTTGCGATGAACTGGCGAGCTGTCCTGGGTGTACTCTGCCCTCACCTGGAGTCGGCTGAGATGGGCACCAGCCTCCCCGCAACCCTAATCAGGATTAAGCAGTTCCAAAAATGAATGAATGAAATAAATCAAACATGTAAAAATAAATGATGAGTCCCATTTTAGTTTACTTTTCTTTATGTTGCCGTGAAGAATAGACTTTTACTCTAAACGTGGTTGTTGGGGCTGCTGGTGTTGTGGTTAGGGTGTTGGGCTCATGATTGACAGGTTGTGGGTTCAAATCCCTGTTGGACCTTGCTAGATTGGGCAACGTCTTAGCCCCAAGCATGCCTCTGTCCACTCAGCAATATAAATGGGTATCGGTAAAAAAAAAAAAAAAATACTGTAAATAAAAACTACCAGGAAGGACTAGCGTCTAGCATCCACTCCGGCCCTCATGAGCCAGTAGGCTCAGGGGTAAATGCCCAACTTAACCTAAAAGGGGTTTCAATGTGCTTTTTGCTTATGTTCCCATGTAGTATATACTAAAGCAGAGGCATGTGATGTGGATGAATGGAAGAGTAATTGGTAAGTATAAAATCAGTCAGGTGACATTCCGTGTCCCAAGTGTCAGAGTCAGGAGCCGAGAATCGGTCCGAGAGAACCCATGCTTTCGGCTGCCATCCAACTCATATTGCACCACTATAGCCCCTCTCACAGGTTCTGGGTCCATGGGAGGGCGGACCCATGTCTCATTTTTGGGCTGGGCCTGGCCAGGCTCCATGGGCAGAAGCCCGACCACCAGGTGCTCGCCTTCGAGTCCTCCCCCCGCTCTTTCTTGTTATCTCTCTCTCGCTCTCTCTCTCTCTCTCTCTCTCTCTCTCTCTCTCTCTCTCTCTCTCTGTATCTTTGTTTTCTGTTTAGTTGTCATAGTGGTCTTCTGAGGCACACTTCAACCATTCAGGAAAAATGCTGAGTAGAACCTCTGCTCCTCCACACTGAGAGGAGCCAGTTGAGGTGGCTCAGGCATTTCTGGTCAGAACGCCTCCTGAACACATCCCGGGTGTGGTGTTTCGGGCATGTCTGACCGGGAAGAGGCCCCGGGTTTGACCTAGACCTAGAACGCTGGAGGGACTATGTCTCTCGTCTCTCGGCTTGTCTGGGAATGCCTCGGTGTCCCCTGGAAGAGCTATAGGAAGGGGCTGGGGAGAGGGACGTCTAGACCTCATTGCTTAGGCTGCTGTCCCCGCGACCCGACCTTGGAATAAGCAGAAGAAGATGATGATGATGAAAATCAGTCAGTGTTTAATTTTTTATTTTTTTTATTAGTCGCGTATTTAAACTATTTTATGACACACAGTGACTTAAACATAGCACACGCTAACTAAAAGCTCTTAATCTGCTCTTAAGTCATTAGTGTTCAGAAAAAAATGGTCACAGATAATCTGAATGTGTGCTAACTATAACGTTATATAAACATAATTATAACGTTATATAAACATAACTATAGCGTTATATAAATATAAATATAACCTGCACGTCAGTCTGGTTGCAAGAAATCATTTCCATGTTACCTACCCACTCACTTGGCGGGAGCCTATCTCAGCCTACACTGAGCAAGAGCAAGCAGGGTACAGCATGAATGGCTCTCCAGACAACGCAACGCGCGCACACACACACACACACACACACACACACACACACACACACACATACACACACCAAGGAAATTAGGAACTGCCAATTAGCTGAAAGTAGACGTATTTGGAGTGTAGGAGGAAACTGAAGGACCCTGAGGAAACCCATGAATGCAGGAGGAAAGCATGCAAACTCCACACAGAAACGCTCAAACCCAGAACCTTCTTGCTGTGAAGTGGGCGTGATTACCATGATGTCATCATTCCGTGCTACTCACCTCGTATTCATTTTGAACCGCATGAAATAGTTTTGACAGCCAAATTTCTGTCGTACATGTCTGATCCCTCATCTCTCCAACATCCCTGACTTGTTTATTTTCCTATTTATAGAACTGTTTGGTTATTAAGCGTGTAAGAGGTGCAGGTAATAAATGAGCATGTAAATTTCACTTCTCCAGAGATGTTTGGTATCGTCTGAACGAGGCCGTGCAGATAAACCTGATTAAATCCGCTATTTATTTCCACATTCTCCCCCCTCCCTCTCTCTCTCTCTCTCTCTCTCTCTCTCTCTCTCTCCTCTGATTAAAGTACGGTGGAGTTTCCTTCTCGTTGTCAGGCTTCGCTGATCCCGATGTATCTCTGATGTTCAAAGGCATTCTGCCGTTTAATTGCTAGTTTCCATGGCGACTGGGCTTGCTTAACAAAAGCATTTCTGGGAATCTGGATAACAGGAGATTGGCTCAGTCTCCCAGGTAGCCATCAGAATCATCAATATTTATACCTCCGCCTCCATTTCATTAGATCTGTAACTCAATATCAGTCTCTCTCTCTCTCTCTCTCTCTCTCTCACACACACACACACACACACCCACACCCACACACACACACACACTCACACACTCACACTCACACACACACACACACACACACACACACACACAGAGCAGCTGTGATTCATTCCGGTTCTCACACTCTTCATTGATCTCTCTATCTCAGGTGCGGCTCTGACCTTTTGGTTTTGGGGGTTTCAGGAAGAATGTTATTCTGCTCAGACAATTCAGGCACAGGAAAGCACTTGCTGTCATGTCTTAATGGTGTGAGAGAGAGAGAGAGAGAGAGAGAGAGAGAGAGAGAGAGAGAGAGAGAGAGAGAGAGAGAGAGAGAGAAAGCGCGCGCCTGTGAAACATCCTGTCTCATTAATATGCTGAGGTAGACAAGGGAGAGCTGTAGCTGGGTTCTTTTTTATGCATGGCACAAAGAGAAGGGGGTGAGGGGGAGGGAGAGAGAGAGATAGAGAGAGAGATAGAGAGATATAGAGAGGGAGAGAGGGGGGGTTGCTCTCTTTATTTGCGGATATGGAAAGAGAAGGCCTTCTGCAAACTCATTTAAATATCACATCAGAAGCGAACTCTTTGATCTCCCTGGTGGTAATTGGGGTCATCACAGATGAGTCATTCCCCCTCCCCCCCTCCTCCCCCCCCCTCCCTCCTCTTCCCCTCCCCCTCTCCCCCCCCTCACTCTACCTTACTACCATGCACTCATGCTGTCTCTAATGCAGCCGTGAGGGGGGGTGGGGGGCACAAACCAGTGTCTCTCCCTCACGCCGGTCCCAAGCCCGGATAAATGCAGAGGGTTGCGTCAGGAAGGGCATCCGGCGTAAAACAAATGCCAAATAAACTATGCGAATCACAAGAAAGAATGACATACCGGATCAGTCGAGGCCCGGGTTAACAACGACCGCCATCAGTGCTGTCAACCAACAGGGTGCTGATGGAAATTGGATTACTGTTGGTCGAAGACGTCGAAGAAGGAGAGGCGGGAGGCGTGTCCGTTGCCAGAGAGAGAAGAGGAAAGGCATGAGTCTAGGACTGAAAGTAGGGACTTTGAACGTTGGAACTATGGCAGGAAAAGGTAGAGAGCTGGCTGACATGATGCAGAGGACGAAGGTGGACATACTGTGTGTTCAGGAGACCAGGTGGAAAGGTAGCAAGGCTAGAAGCTTAGAAGCAGGGTTTAAGCTGTTTTATCATGGTGTGGATGGAAAGAGAAATGGAGTCGGAGTCATCTTGAAGGAGGAGTTTGTCAGGAATCTTCTAGAAGTGAAAAGAGTGTCAGACAGAGTGATGAGTCTCAAGTTAGAAATTGAAGGTGTGATGGTCAATGTTGTTAGTGCTTATGCCCCACAGACAGGATGTGAGCGAGAAGAGAAGGAGAGATTCTGGAGGGAGTTAGATGAAGTGATGCAGAGTACCCCCAGAGGTGAAAGAGTGGTCATTGGGGCAGACTTCAATGGACATGTTGGTGCAGGAAACAGAGGGGACGAGGAAGTGATGGGTAGGTTTGGTATCCAGGACAGGAACGCAGAAGGACAGATGTTGGTAGATTTTGTAAAAAGGATGGAAATGGCTGTGTTGAATACTTTCTTCCAGAAGAGAGAGGAGCATAGGGTGACTTATAAAAGTGGAGGTAGGAGCACACAGGTAGACTATATCTTGTGTAGGCGATGTAATTTAAAGGAAGTCAGTGACTGCAAAGTAGTAGTGGGTGAGAGTGTTGCCAAACAGCATAGGATGGTGGTGTGCAGGATGATACTGCTGGTGAGGAAGGTGAAGAAGGCAAAGGCAGAGCAGAAGACAAAGTGGTGGAAGTTGAAAAAGGAAGAGTGTCGGGTTGTCTTCGAGGAGGAGTTGAAACAGGCTTTGGGTGGTCAGGAAGTGCTTCCAGATGACTGGACAACTACAGCTAATGTGATCAGGGAGACAGGTAGGAGAATACTTGGTGTGTCATCTGGAAGGAAAGTAGATAAGGAGACTTGGTGGTGGAATGAAGAAGTGCAGGAGTGTGTACAAAGGAAGAGGTTAGCTAAGAAGAAGTGGGACATTGAGAAAACCGAAGAGAGTAAACAGGAGTACAGAGAGACACAACGTAAGGCAAAGGTAGCAGTGTCAAAGGCCAAACAGAGCACATTTGATGACTTGTATGCTCGGTTGGAAAGTAAGGAGGGAGAAAATGATTTATACAGGTTGGCACAGCAGAGAAATAGAGATGGGAAGGACGTGCAGCAAGTTAGATTGATAAAGGTCAGAGAGGGAAATGTATTGACTGATGACAGAAGTGTGCTGGGAAGATGGAAAGAGTACTTTGAAGAGCTGATGAATGAGGAAAATGAGAGAGAAAAAAGAGTAGAAGAGATGACTGTTGAGGACCAGGAAGTAGCAAAGATAAGTAAGGGTGAAGTGAGGAGGGCATTGAAGAGGATGAAGAATGGAAAGGCAGTTGGTCCTGATGATATACCGGTTGAGGTATGGAAGTGTCTAGGAGAGGTAGCAGTAGATTTTCTGACAAGAACATTTAACAAGGTCTTAGAGAGTGAGAGGATGCCAGAGGAATGGAGGAGAAGTGTGCTGGTGCCCATTTTTAAGAACAAGGGAGACGTGCAGAGTTGTGGCAACTACAGAAAGATAAAGTTGATGAGACATACGATAAAGTTATGGGAAAGAATAGTGGAAGCTAGACTAAGGGCAGAGGTCAGCATTTGTGAACAACAGTTTGGTTTCATGCCAAGAAAGAGCACCACAGATGCAGTGTTTGCCTTGAGGATGTTAATGGAGAAGTACAGAGAAGGTCAGAGGGAGCTGCATTGTGCCTTTGTGGATCTGGAGAAAGCATATGACAGGGTGCCGAGAGAAGAACTGTGGTATTGCATGAGGAAGTCTGGAGTGGCAGAGAAGTATGTTAGAGTGGTGCAGGACATGTATGAGAGATGTAAGACAGTGGTGAGGTGTGCTGTCGGTGTGACACAAGAGTTCAAGGTGGAGGTGGGACTGCATCAAGGGTCAGCTCTCAGCCCCTTCTTGTTTGCTATGGTGATGGATAGGCTGACAGACGAGGTTAGATAAGATTCCCCATGGACTATGATGTTTGCAGATGACATTGTGATCTGTAGTGAGAGCAGAGAACAAGTGCAGGAAAATCTAGAGAGGTGGAGGTATGCCCTGGAAAGGAGGGGATTGAAGATTAGCCTCAGTAAGACAGAATACATGTGCATGAATGACAAGGACCCAAGAGGAACGGTGAGATTACAGGGAGCAGAGATAAGAAAGGTGGAGGATTTTAAGTACTTAGGCTCAACAATCCAGAGCAATGGAGAGTGTGGAAAAGAGGTGAAGAAGCGCGTGCAGGCAGGTTGGAATGGTTGGAGAAAAGTGTCCGGTGTGATGTGTGATAGGAGGGTATCGGCAAGAATGAAAGGAAAAGTGTACAAGACGGTGTTGAGGCCAGCGATGTTGTATGGGTTAGAAACAGTGGCCCTGGGAAAAAGACAGGAGGCAGAGCTGGAGGTAGCAGAAATGAAAATGTTGAGGTTCTCTTTGGGAGTAACGAGGATGGATAGGATCATGAATGAGCACATCAGAGGGACAACACATGTAAGACGTTTTGGAGACAGTCAGAGAGGCTAGATTGAGATGGTTTGGACAGGTACAGAGGAGGGATAGTGAGTATATTGGTAATAGGATGCTGAGGCTGGAACTACCAGGCAAAAGGCCCAGAGGAAGACCAAAGAGACGATTCATGGATGTGGTGAAGGAGGACATGAAGGTCGTTGGTGTAAGAGAAGAAGATGCAAAGGATTGGGTGAGATGGAGGCAGATGATTCGCTGTGGCGACCCCTGAAGGGAAAAGCCGAAAGGAAAAGAAGACTCATGCTGTCTCTCTTCCCCTTCCCTCCCTCTCTCCCTCTCTCCATCCCCCCTCCCTCTATGCTCTCTCTCTCTCTCTCTCTCTCTCTCTCTCTCTATTTCATATTGTGATTCTCTTTGTATTTTTCTCTTCTCTCTCTCTTCTTCTGTTTCTGTCAGTCTCTCTTTCACTCTTCTTTTCCTTCTTACTTGGTCTCTCTCTTTCTCTCATTATGTCATTGTTTTTTGTCTATCTCTACCTCTATCATTTTCTCCCTCTCCTTCTCTTTCTACTTCTCTGTCTCTCCATCACTCTCCCTTCCCTTTCTCTCTTCCTCTTCCCTTCACACTGTTTGTTTATATTCTGTCCCTCTGCCCCCTCTGTTTTTTGTTTTAATCTCTCCATCACTCTTTTCTGCCTCTCCATGTTTACATCTGTACCTCTGCCTCTCGATGCCTCCCCAATGTCGCTTTCTGCATCTCTCTCTCTCTCTCTCTCTCTCTCTCTCTCTCTTTATTGCTCTTGTCCTGCTCTAGCCCTCCTCCTGTTTGTTTCTATCTGCCTTTCCATCACTGTTTGCTCTCTTCTTCCCTCGTCCTCTCTCACTTCCTGCATCTCTCTCTCTCTCTCTCTCTCTCCTTCCCTCCCTCCCTCGAGATATATATTATCAGAATGCACCCTTTATTATAAGGTAAACCTGCCACTGTTCAGTCCTCAGTTCTGATTGGTCGAGAGCTGTTGATGTCCTTTACATCAGCGCACATCAGCGCTCTCGGGAGTTTGTACGCTCTGGCCTGGATATTGTCATTATTGTGTAAAAACTGTTTGAAAAAAAATTTCTTGCATCAGATTGTTTACATATTTATATTTTAATCACGTACTTTAGCCGCTAAAGGTAATAAATTACCTCACCTTTATTTAGAAACTGGTATGAGCTGGACTTTATTTTGGAAAAACAGTTTCATTTAAGGGCAGTGGTGGCCTGATGGTAAAGACGCTGGATCACTGATCCCAAGGTTGGGGGTTCAAGTCCCCCCTCAACGGGTTGGTACTGCACGCCCCCCCAATGCAGCTAACTGGGTTATCAAAGGTCGGCCATGTCTCTCGCTGTCTATGGTGGGAGGTTCATGTAAAAGAACCACTGCTGACTTTCATCAAGTGAAGCTGCATAGCCGTCAGCATGTTTCTGCCCTACGATGGCCTAGCGAGCCGTCCAGGGTGTACTCAGCCCCTGCCTAGAGTCGGCTGAGATGGGCACTAGCCTCCCCGCGACCCTAATTAGGATTAAGCGGTTCAGAAAATGAATGAATAGTTTCACTTTAAGCGGAATGGTGGCTTACACATCCACCTGCCTCACAGTAAAAAGGTCCTGGGTTCGAGTCCCGGTCTCGGCGAGGGCGTTTCTACGTAAGGTTTGCACCTTCTCCCCATGATAGAATGGGTTTCCTATCACAATCCAAATAAATAAGCATTAGGTGTATCAGCTCTTCCAGTTGGTTCTAAGTGTGAGTGTATGCTGGCACTCAAGAGCTGTTCAGGTTGTGCCCTGCCTTTTCCCAGTGTTGGCTGAAATACACTCCAGCATTTGTGTGACCCTGGGAAAGAATAATTTGACTTGATCAGCTCGGAAAGTGGTGGCGAGTCTGAATGATTTTGTGAATGTTGGTCCTGCAGTTGCCTGGGCATGCTGTCCAGGGTGTACCCACCCTCACTCAGAATCGACTGAGATGGGTGCCAGCCTCCTGAGAGCCTAATCAGGATTCAGTGGCTTAGAACATGAATGAAAGAACAAGTTCCGGAAGTGTATCAGATCTGACTTTGCCGCTTCAGCTAAATTGGTTCTGTATGTGAAAGTTTCCTTCTCTCTCTCTCTCTCTCTCTCTCTCCCCTTCATATCACGTCTCCTTCAGCTGCACACGTTTCCTCGCTGTCCATAAATTACTCTCCTACACTTCACACGCAGCACGTTAGCCTGAGCAGCATCATGTCGAGCTCCATTGATCACTGCTGCACTCGTTTATCAAGTGAAAGTGCTGGTCCAGGCCCGGCGTCACCTTAATCGTGTTAGTAGCGAATTACAATGCCAAAACCAATCTGGATTCAGAGCGGTTGCTTTTAGAGGTGCGGCGGCCGTGACCCGACCGGGACGATGGCTTGCTGTGAGTAGTGAGACGTCTTTGTGAAGAGAGAAGACAGGAGGCTCGGTGAAAGGACAATCCAATAAAGTGGGCCACTGAGAGAGTCGATTCTTCTGTCTTTTAGTACGTCTCGCCGACGGACAGCATGAAAGCGCCACTTTTATACTGTATGGAATTTTTTTTTTTTTTACGATTAATTTTTTTGATTTCCACCAATTTTCTCCCTAATTTAGTCGTATCCAATTCCCACCCATCAGGTATTGTCTTCCCTACACAACCAACCCCGACCAGGGAGGAGCGAAAGCGTGCACACGCCCCTTCTGTGACATAACATGTTCGTCACCAATCTCTTTTCGAACTGCAGCGCATGCTTATTATATGGGGCAGATCCCGCCCCTGCCCCGCCCCTTTGTACGAATGATTGCGGGGGGGGGGGGGTGTTCCGCCCCTGCCCCGCCCCTTCATATGAATGAGCTCACAGAGCGGTCACAAAACTACGCTCTAAATCAACCAGGACACGATTACAGAGAGAAAAATACAAACATACAGGACACCGAAGGAAATCTGGAGGAGGTTCGGACACATCAATCCAAACACTTCCTGTTTCTGTAGGTCGTTCAGATCAATCCTCTCTCATTAGCTGAAACACTTAATCCTATTATTAGGGTCATGGGTAGGCTGGATCCTACCACAGCTGACACGTTGCGCAGGCAGGGTACACCCTGAACAGCTCTCCAGGCCGTTGCAGGGCAACACACACAACCGTTCACACTCACACCAAGAGGCACTTGGGAAACGCCACTAGCCTAATATTCCTGTCCAAGGAAACCGGAGTACCCTGAGGAAACCACAAGCATGAGAAGAGCATGCAAACCGCACACAGAAAGACTGGACTTGAAGCCAGGACCGTCCCGCCATGAGGCGGACACGCTAACCACTATGTCCCCACAATGCCTATTTACCTCACATTTTTAATTATAAATATCAGCGACACATCAGGGCGGCACCGTGGTGGATTGGCTGGCACGTCCGCCTCACAGCACGGAGGACCCAGGTTTGATTCCCAGGCTCTGGGCGGTCCAGTTTGGAATGTGCAGGTTCTCCTCGTGCTTGCATGGGTTCCCTCCGGGTACACCGGTTTCCTCCCACAGTCCAAAAACATGCACAGGAGGCTGCATTGCTCTTCCAAATCTCCCCTAGGTTTGAGATTTGATGTGATTGGTTGTGTGTGTGTGTGTGTGTGTGTGTGTGTGTGTGTGTGTGTGTGTGTGTGTGTGTGTGTGTGTTGTCCCTGCCTTGCGCAGAGCTGGCTGCCATGGGCGCCAGCCTTCCAGTGACCATAATAACTGACTTAGAAAGTGAATAAATGAATGAAAATTTGTTGTCTTGGAGACTCGTCAGTGATATCCTTCTCATCTACAGCGAGCACGCAGCAGTGATATTTTGCCAGAGATCGGAAACGGTCCGCCCGAGGGTTAAAAACTTTAGGGAACAAAATGGAGCGACGATGAAAGTTGTCTATGTTGCTGCTCTGGCCTCTTACAGTACAGTACCTTTGGTGTGTATTACAGACCCAGTGAAGACCCTGAACATGCGCCGTAGTTCCTTGACATTCCCTGAAGTGACAAATTTCTATTCACTCCATGAAAACTAAAACGCCGCTTTATCGAGCTCTGCTGATTGGCTCTGCCTGTGGAAAGGTAGCAAAGCTATGGCTTAGAAACAGTGGCGCTGAGGAAAAGGCAGGAGGCAGAGCTGGAGGTCGTGGAGATGAAAATGTTGAGGTTCTCTCTGGGAGTAACGAGGATGGATAGGATAAGAAATTAGTACATCAGAGGGACAGCCCATGTAAGATGTTTTGGAGACAAAGTCAGAGAGGCTAGATTGAGATGGTTTGGACATGTACAGAGGAGGGATAGTGAGTATATTGGCAGTAGGATGCTGAGGCTGGAACTACCGGGCAGAAGGTCTAGAGGAAGACCAAAGAAGAGATTTATGGATGTGGTGAAGGAAGACATGAAGGTCGTTGGAGTCAGAAAAGAAGATGCGGAGGACAGGGTGAGATGGAGGCGGATGATTTGCTGTGGCGACCCCTGAAGGGAGCAGCCGGAAGTAAAAGAAGAAGCTGATTGGCTCTGCCTGCTCTTGTACTTGAATCTTTATTTATTTAACTACGGTGATGTAACAGAAAAACCAAAGCGCTCGACATCAGATCGAAAGGTTTCTCTCTTGTGCTTTGTAAATTCGGTTTGCCTCGCCGCGGTACAATCGGAGCCTCCTGTTCACCAAGCTCACCTTTGATGTTACGTAAGCGCTACATTCTGCTCGGTTTCATTTCTAAGCGATGGGCTTTGAATGGAGAAACTCTGAATGAATTCCAGGGAGGCGGCGTCAGAGAGATGAATCCTCCAGCAGGCAGATTTTCATTGTGTCCATCTCCGTAATCGGCGCATGTCTCCGTCTTTACTGAAGAGGAAGAGAAATGAAACCCCGCCCAAGATGTCCCTTTGGGAGTTGGAAAGCGCGGCGGCGTACTAATGATCAGAAAGAAAATCCCTGTGTCCTGTAGCAAGGTGCTGATTAATGCTGCAGGTGATTGGAGATTCCTGAGGGAATAACACGCGTCAGTTTGGGAATAACTCCGCCCGTCTTTACGAGCCCTGAGGGTCGAGGCCTTCATCGCGTAATTAGATGACGATTAGATAGCAAGTAAAAACATCAGGTGAAGGGAAAAGGCTTCAATATGACCTACAATACAGGTGGAGGGTTTTTTCTTCTATGACTGCACATCCAGGCACAAACCGATTTGTTCAAGACAGCAGTGCTTTGACTTACGAGTGTTTTTTATAACAAATTTTCCACGATACGAGCTTCGATCCCATCAAAAATCTGCCCCATC